>BMAV01015984.1:0-11686 GCA_019973955.1 Trichonephila inaurata madagascariensis | reverse complement strand
AAATACTGTCGAAGATCAAATATCCACCCATTGGTGTGGTGTGAAAACTAGGAGAGGAAGGTGCCAGCTCAAATGTCGTAATCGTTACTTGACCATGGTTCCAAATTACGAAATCCGTCCCCAAAAAAATACCTCTTTTAAATTGAATAATTTTCGTAAATATTCACTACTCACCCCATTGCAAAAAAGCCATCGTTCGATAGCTATGTTTTGGGGTTTCCGCGTAATTTAAAGGGGTGTAGTTTAAAAATGATGAGACATTCTAAAAATTTTTTAATATGATTTTTAGAAAAATTTTAAACAAATTTTTGATATCGAACAAACATATTAAGTGAGAATAAACCACTACACGTAGTTTTAAACCCAAATCGGATCGGAAATTAGATCACTTACCCAAAAACATATTAGACCCGCTTAACCGTTTCAATAATATACAGCGTTCAGAATATTTTCTTTACCTTGGTTGAATACTCAATGTCCAGGCTAACCCAAATTTTTTCCCCTAGGGAGTACAAGGTATGTCCCTTTGTATAGATTGGCGAGGGGGCGTTTTGGATTCTAAACCGTCGATCCACACTCTATTTTTCCGAACTGCTTTTTTAAATTGCCACCCCTGCTCACAAACTTTTATTTTTTTAAAGGTTATCTTATTTGCATCTATGCTTCGTTTTCACTTCTTGGATTTGGGTTGGAAAAGTATTGCCATTAATCGTGGCCGTCAAAGAACATAGAGGTTATGTTAGTAAGAAGAACGCGAGAGATGTCACACCATATCTGAGTATAGCTAAGGTCTTAACGTTAAATTTATTTAATACATGGAAATACAGAACGTTTTCCTATGTTCTGTACTATTGGCCAGTTACCTTAAATTAAAACCGCAATATTTTGCCAAAAATTAAGAAGCTTTCCCACACTGTTTTAAAACAATAACAACGATGATAATATTTGGCAACATCTTTTTATTTGGTGACATTGGTTGATGGAATAACACGTAAGTAGAGTAAAACCTATTTTGGCGCTGTAGATAGGGACCACATAAAAAGAACCCCCACAAAAGAAAATATTCGAAAATGTATTTCATAAATACTTACATACAACAAACAACTTTGTGGGACATACTGAAAAAATTTTTTTAGCGGTGGGGGTGGAAACTTAAAAAAAACGGGACTTAAAAAAATCCCGTCATTCATTTTTTTGACACTTATGAGAAAAAGTGCTACCAAACAAACAAATAGTTAAATTACTCATAGAAACATTTTACAAACATTTAATTTCTCTTTCTGAAAAGAGAAACGTTTTCAAAGTGTGCATAAATAATTCATTGATATTCGTTGCAATCCACAACGCACATCTTTCTATGCTGAATTAATTCAAAATCACTTTGGTCGTTGGAAGATACAATTTAAATTATTTTTTTTTTGGGGGGGCCCCAAAGTGGGGTTAATTTTTCCCCCGCCCGACGGTCAGTGAGCCAGTGGCTTGTATATGTCTTGAACCCAGATATGCATAAAAAATAACCATATTTTAGGAATTTCTAACTTTCTTTGGAATGGGTATCTATTTTAAGAAAATGTTTTTTGGGGATTTGTTAAAACTAAAATCACAGCATACTTTTTATCCACCCCAAAAAAATCTGATACTATTTTTGTCCATCCCGTAATTTATAAGATTATTGAAAAGTTTGTGATTGACGGTTTCGTTTCAATCAAGCGTTTACTGTTAGGGGTTGAGAAACAATTGAACGTGCATTGGGGGAATATTGTTAATAACAAAATGAACAGAGCGTCTTGAAGAGTACTTTGAAACATTGATAGAATATATTTAAAAAAGGGCCGAACCCCTTTAAGGCAGTTTTTCCCTAAAACCCCTTGGGGCGGGGAATAAAACCCTTCGAGGGGGGCGCGACCCATATCGAAAATAAAAGTTTTCCAAAAATAATTCTTTTACTCTGGAATGAATTAAAAAAAAATACTTTAGACATAAAAAAAAATGCACTTTTACTCTCATATAATTTTATAGGCTATATTATAAGTCTTTTCTCTCCCCTCAAAAAAAAAAAACTTTTTCCCAAAAACCCTTAATTGTTTATTTTTTGACCCTATAACCAAAAAAAAAATCTTTTATTTGAGGTTATAACCCCCTGATGAAATTTTTTTATTAAGTTTTTTTTATATGTAACAACATATCTTTCAGAAAAAAAACCAACCCCCAGACCCAGAATCGAAAAAATTTGGGAACAAAAAAAATTCATCACTGTGATTTTTTTTTGGAAATACTGCACATTATAGTTTTAAACTGTTTTGCTCATAATCTGTTTGACCTTCTAAATTATTGGTACAGTTTAAATTTTGACCCTCTCTTTATTGCTTGTTTTTTTCATTCAAGGAAGTTGTAAATAAGTATTTTCGTTGCGCCTTTTCTTTTTTAAAAAAGAGTTTTATGATATTTGGGAAAAAAAAGGGAAAACACTTTGAAGGATTACTTTTGCCAAGACTTATTTTTTTTGGGTATTCCCCAAACAATAAAAACATAACGAAAAAAAGTTTTTTTGCAGTAACATTTTCATATTGAATAAACTTTTTTTCCGGAAGTGGTCGCGGGGACACACAGACATAAAATCGTTCATTCTGGCACAACTGTTTTTTTTTCCCAAAAAAATTGAAAAGTTTTTGAAAGTAGGTAAGTTTACTTTCTTTAGTTAAAATTTCACTAGAATCACGATTTGTATCTGACAAAAAAATTTTAAAAAAAAAAGGTTGGGGTGACTCAATAACCCGCTCGACCGTATGGGGCACGCTTGCTTTGGGGAAAAAGCCTTTCGTTTTAAATTTTAAAAAATAATAAAATTTTTCTTCATCGTTTTTTTATATTTTTTTACCCTTTATAACGTAAATTTAAATTCTTAAACTTAAAATTACAATTGTTTAAAAACTAATTATAATTTGAGCAATCTTTTAAAAAATCATTTTACTTTTTTAAACATTGTCGCGCACTTGATTTTTTACTCTCCCTTCAGCTATTATATAAATTTGTTTTATTTTCTTAAAAATAAACTTGTGAAAAAGGCAAACTTCACCGGTATACTTTTAATGTATCGTGTGTTTGTGCTGCACAAAAGTATTTTATAACAATTAAATTAATAAATTAAAAGGGGCTTGTCTTGCAAAGAAAATTTTTTAAAAAATGCTTATGATTAGAAATTGACTTTTGATTTCTTTTCTATATTTAGCTGATATCTATTTTTTTGTTTTCTACACCACCGCATTTTTGAATATGTTCAATTTAAAAAAGAAAAGGAAAAAAATAATATAAAAATTATATATTACTTTTTTTTTTTGCTTAAAAGAACTTATATAAAATTTAATATTATGTTATTAATTTGCATAGTTTAAAATTTAAAAAAGATCGTTTATTGTAGCTTTGGGTCAAAGTCATTATTATTCATTCAGTATATTATTAATGTAAAGGGGGGCGCGAAAAAAATTATGATTAAAAGGGGGTGCCAGTATTTAAAGTTTGAGAAGACTGTTTTTAAGGTATCCAACGTTCGGAACCTGATTTTAAAAAAACACATAAATGTATAATTTTCATGATATTTAGTGTCACTTAGATTAGTCATGAAAAATTTTTAAAGGGCATTTTGACAAAAAGAATTATTTAAATACAATATTTCCAAAAGTTAACCAAATAGCCTTTGTTAAATGTTTTTTTGTAAAAATGCTTCTATCAAAAAATATTTTGCCTGTATATAGATCAGACCTTTACAAAGGCTCAACTATGAGTTTTGAAAAATTCAAATTTTAATTCCCCTTTGAAATAATTATCCCCTATTTTCTTTAAAATTTCTCCTTCTGTTTTCGAAAACATGGATAAACCGACTTCTAAATTATGCATTTCAAAAAAAATTTTGGTTGAGGAAAAAAGGTCTGAGCTAATTAATCAAAATAAAAAATTTAAATTTTTTTACAAAAAGGGAAAATTTGGAAAAAAAAATTTTTAAGTTAATTTTTGCCCAAAAAAAATTCAAAATTTTTTCTGTATTTAATTTATACATAACATAAAAATATTTTCCGTTTTTTTAAAAAACACGGTTCCAAACGATGGATACCAAACATAAAAAAAAAAAGATCGCACTAAAAAAAAATAGCACAAAAATAAAATCACTTAAAAAAGGGCCGCCAAAACATATTCTACTGCCAAAATTTCCCCTTTAAAAATTTTTTTAAACAGTCTCTTGAAAACTCCCAACATCGAACAAAAAGCTGGAAATTTTAATTTGCAAATTTAAAAATAAACATATTCGACACAAACTATTTATAGGAAATATCCTTACATCATTTCATAGTTTTATAGAATTTAAGTAAAAAATATTTCTCTAAAATATTTTAAAATTTTTAATATATATATATATATATTCTTACGATGCAAAAATAATTATTACATATTTAAAATTACAGAAACAATTACTTGATTGATCGCTTACTATCAACACTTCGGCTTTTAGTGTCCGATCTCGTAATTCTCAACTAGAGTGAAGTGGGAAGGATGACAAACCAAGTTACATCCACTCCTCAAATTTCCACACAAATGAGCCTAAGTGACTTTAAGATATCCGACTACGTTCGGGAACCGTGATTTTAAAAAAGCGCATAAATGGATAATTTTCATGATATTTAGTGTCACGTAGATTAGAATACATGTATAGAATTGTTTTAAGGACATTTTGACAAAAAAATGTTTTAAAAGAATATTTCGGTAAAAAAGTAACTTAGAATAACCTTTTTTTTAAAATGTTTTCCTTTTGTGTGTGTGAAAAATGCTTCTATTATAATAATATTTTACCTTTATATAGATCAGACCTCTGTACAGAGGATCAACTATGATTTTAAAAAAAAATTCACATTATTTTCAGAGTTACAACCAATTGAAATAATTATCGGCGTTTTTTTCTTAAAATTTCTCCCCTCTGTTGTCGTAAAACATGGATAAACCCACTTCTAAGTTATATTTCAAAAATTCTAGTTGAGCCTCTGTAGAGAGGTCTGAGCTATACCCAGGCAAAATATTATTATAATAGAAGCATTACTCACAAAAGGAGAATATTTTGAAAATAAGTCCTTTTATGTTCATTTTTTTGTCAAAATATTGTACTTAAATAATTTTTTATTGTAATACTATTCTTAAAAAAATTTTATATACATTTTGTAATCTAAGTGATACTAAATATCATATATATTATACATTTATACACTTTTGCAAAATCACGGTTCCGAACGTAGTCGGATACCTTAATGTGTATTAGCTGTAATATATGATGGGTCTTCAGGATCACTAGGATTCTAAATCAGTGCTGCTTAAACTTTCAATATTTGTGACTCAATTTTCAGTCATAATTTTCCTCAGCTTCTAACACCCCCCATGCAATAAAAATGTATTGATTGCTATAATAGTGAAGTTAGACGCTAAAGCTACAATATACGACCTCAATTATAAACCGTGCAAACTATCAAATATTAAATTTTGTATTTGTTACTTTTAAGTAATAGTTATTTTAATTTACTTTTTTAAGAAACAGGATAAGTAGAGGAAAGCTTGTAAGGAAAGGTTTAATATTAGAAATTTGATACGCTAAATACTTTTTCAGTATTTATACTTTATTTTTTTTTTTTAATTTTTAAATTGGAACAGATAAAGTACAAATATTTAAAAAAAGAGAGAAACAGTGTCAATTTCTAATTTTAAACCTTCCTTTGAAAAACTTTGCTCTGCAAGGCAGTGCTTCTTCAACTTTCAGTATTTGCGACCCAATTTTCTATCATAACTTTCATCGCCCCCCATGCAAAAACATTATTGAATACAATAATAATATATTTTGATACTAAAGCTACAATACGGTTTTAATTAAAAGCCGCACTAATTATCAAGATAAATATTAAATTTTGAATATAATTTTTGTATATTGCAAGCCCAAGGGACTATTAACTATCAAACTTGTTCTTCGTTTACTATTGATAAATTTATTATCACATACAATTTAGAGTACTGATAAATTTATAAGTATATTATACCAATGTAAATATGTATTTTATTATTTATTATGTCGAATGCATTTTCTTTCGCTTCCTTAAAGTAAATTAATAATTTTTTAAATAATATTTACTGTTGATTTTTTGATACATTCGTGCCCCCTTTGCAGAGATGTCACTCCCTCCTAGAGAGGTGTGCCCCACAGTTTGAGAAATACTGCTGCAAGGGAAGATCTAGAAGTCTCCAGAAACTATTAAATTTATTCTTAATTTATTATTGTTAAATAACCTATCACACAATTAATACAGCTACATTATCCCAAATACAGATACATTTATTTATATATTATATCAGTGTAAATACACATTTATTTTTTTCAATTCCTACTATTAGTTCACACTCAACCTATATATATATATATATGTTCAAATTTTCAATCGTTTATGAAATACTTTTTATTCATCCACTCAAGCTCAAATACATTTTTTAAACTTGTAGTGGATGACACTTCATGCTAATATAGTTTTTTTCAAATAATAATTCATCAATTTAATTTAATTAATTATAGTTTAAGAGATATATTTCAATCGATATTATTTCTCTAGTTGGCAGCACCATAGGATAAAACAGCTTTTGTTAAATTTCTGATGAAGAATTAGCTAAACCTGAAGAATCTAATCTAGTTAGACGCCAGCATTCTTTTTACACTGTTTTAAAATAAATTCATACCCAATATCTTCAACTTTTGTAAGAAATTGTTATTACAAATTTAAAAAGGTTAAATATTTAATGTTAATTTAAAAAATGTTTTGCCACTTAATATGTTGATTCTGTCATATACATATACATATTTATATTAATTGTAATTATTTAATTAAAAATAACTACAATAAAATTCTTCTTTGCTGACCTAAGTAGGAATTGATTTAATTTTTTTTATTTCTTGTTTATTGTGTGTATCAGAATGTATATATTTTTGTTTGGTTGCCTTTAAGAAACATATCTTTCTTTAAAAATAATACTTCATTTTCAATTTTTCAATATGCACGCCCTGCCCCCTACATAGGGTTATCTCCTCCACCTAGGGGGCAAGCCCCTCAGTTTGAGAATATCTGCTCTCAAGTGTGACTCAAGATAAGTAACACGTACATCAAATTTTTTTCAGTAAACAATCGCTTACCGTAATGGTAAGAAAAAAAGATTGTGAAAAGAGTTATGGGGTATGTATGGATATATGCTTAAGCGCAAAAAAATTATTGAATGGGATCAAAGAATTTGCTTTAATTTTCACAGTAGGAAAAAAAATATTTTAAACAAAAGCCAATGGATATAGAATAGAATTTTAAAAATTTTCTCCTGTTATAATAGTTATTATTACAATAACCAGGCAAAAAAAAAAGGAAAAACAGAATATAATAATGTTGTCTGGATTATTATTTCAAAACGTTGGTATTGAAAAATGGGGTACTCGTTATAACAAGAAATCGCGATATAGTTTTCAAAGATACGTTTGATTACTAAAATAATTCCCACACGACCTCATTGCAAAGTAATTCTCTAAATATTTACGCAAGTGAAATTAAAAATGAAGTTATTTTTATCAGAGATATGAAATAATGTAAAATTGTTTTATTTGTTAAAAATTCAATATAAAAAGATTAAAAAGAAACTCCATCGTAATGCAGGGTTGCCTTCTGTCAAATATTTTCCGTTTAAGCACACCGCTTTTTAAAATAATAATACATTTTTTTCGCTAAGAAACGCACACATTGAAAACTTCCTACTAAAAAGAGAATAAGTTGAAATAACAAATAATCTGCTTAGAATTTGAGGAAAAAATAACAATAAAAGTTTTTCAAACAGAAGGAAATTAAACTGCATAAAAATGACGTAACCAAAATATGATACTAAACAAACTCTTACAGAGATAAAAACGGAATGAAATCTGTTTTTTGCATGAATAAACAAATACTTTTCTACATTGTTGGAAAACAGTTTGTTTTATTACATTTAAGTCAACACATTCTTAAGGTTCATTTTTTTCTTTTTATTATTCGACATTATTACATTGATCATTGTTTTCCTGTACTGTAAAATATATTTGTTTTCAATACTTTGAAATACGTATTGTTTTTTTTTTCTATACTGTTAAAATATAAGCCTTATTTTATACTGTTAGAATACATATTATTAGAACGTAATTTTTACGTTGCAGACACTGCATCTTATTGGATTTTTATTTTTCTAGCAGTGTTAGATCTTTGTTTCTTTGGCTTGTTAAGATTGAATTTTTTTTCAGCAATGTAACTTAAACTACACTTTGTCCCCTAGAGGGAAGTAAATAATTACTAATATTTCTGTTGCTTTAGTACTCTAATTTTCACTGCATTGTGTATTGCAGCTTGTTTCAATGAAAAGTATACAGATAAATATATAGGTGGAGATAATAAATATATATATATAAGAGAGAGAAATAGATAGATATATATAGAGAAATATGAATATATATATATATATATATATATATATTTTATATATATATATAAAAAGAGAGAAGGTACAGATATATATATATATACACTCATGGACAAAAAAATTAGAGCACCAAGGTGTCGTCAAAATGAAACGAAATTTTGAAAAACGTGATGACTATTTTGATACAAGCAAATTATTAAAAAATCAAAGAAACAGGATGATTTATGTCAGAGAAAAAGCCAAAAGAACGGCTTGTTGAACCCCCTCTATCGTAAATGCACGATGCGTTACGATCGGGCATTGAGGGGGCATCGGGTTCTGTATGATGTCTTGAGACATTTCGCGTTCCATATTTGCTGTAAACTTGCCTCTAGTTCGTTGGAACTCGTGGGATGCTCAACTCGCCATCCCAAATGATCCCAGGTATGCTCGATTGGAGAAAATTCTGAGGATAGGGCAGGCCAAGGAAGTGTAGTAAAAGTGCGGAGACAGTCTTTTGACACCCTTGCCGTGTGAGGCCGAGCATTGTCTTGCTGAAAAATGGCCCGGGAGCCGTTGCATGAGTGGCAGCAGATGTGGTTGCAGGATGTCATTGACATATCGCTCGGCTCCATGGTCCCACGAATCAACTTAGGGATGACCGTATATTGTGGCAATGGCACCCCATACCCATCACACTAGCTCGGAACGGTGTGTCGCTGAAAGAAGGGCAGGGGAGAGGCGTTTACCACGGGGTCTCCAACACGAACACGATTGTCATCACTGCTGAGATTGAATCTGGGTTCGCCCCTAAAGATGACCTGGTTCCATTCCGCTGCAATCCAGTTTCCTCGTGCACGGCACCACTCCAAACGAGGCTTTAGGGTGGCATCAGGGCAGCACATAATGGGTGCCTCCCAAATGTCCTTCCCGCCAGGCGCCTTCATATGGTTCGAGAAGACACAGGGGACCCTAGTGAAAGTGCTACCTGTGCCTGGACGGCGGCTGATGCAGCGTGCATTTCTTACGATGAGGCTGTCTTCTCGATGAGTGGTCTGTCGAGGGCGTCCTGAGCTTGGTCTTCGTTTAATTTACATCTCTTGGATCCACTGCTCCCAACACCTCCTCACAATACAATCAGAGCCGCCTAATTGACGGGCTACTCGCCTAGCTGACCACCCAGCTTCCATCATGCCGATGATTCTCCCTATCTCAAACTGCGGCAGCTGCTCATATTGCCTTCGAAAACGGCGTAATGGCATGTCTACCTCAGCTCTGACTTTGTAAACTATTCAGCACACTCAAACAAGCTTTGTTTACCTGTTTTATACTCAACGGAGAACGACGTTAAACCCCCTTTACCGTATATACATAATGGGCAATCACTCTGGAATTTTAATCATTTGCATATCTCCATGACATGTACCTGCATGCCAAGTTTCGTTCCTATCCCGTAATTATTTCTTGGTGCGCTAATTTTTTGTCCATGAGTGTATATATACATAGATATAGAGAAAGATACAGATATATATGTAAGGTAGAAAGAGAAAGAGGTATATATTTATAGATATAGAGAAAGATACAGATATATATGTAAGGTAGAAAGAGAAAGAGGTATATATTTATAGATATAAAGAAAGGTGGACATATATAGAGATATAGATAGGTAGATATAAGTGAATATAAATAGAGAGATGGAAATACATGTATACATATAGATAAATAGACACGTATATAGATAGACATAGACAGATATAGTTATATGGACAGATAGATATAAATAGGTAGATATAGATAGATATATGGATAGCTAAATATAACTCTATTTGCGTTTCTTAACTAGGTTACAACCGTTTTAGCTTTCTGGTATTTAATTCTCTGGTTATATTGTTTAATTAACATTAATGTATTTTATTTCTTAATAATTACTAAATGCATATTTATAATGTTTCTTTCTTTCCCTATGGTACAGTAGTAAAGGTAAATTACAAGTGTAGGTTGACTGGCGAAAAAACATGTTTAAACCTGCATTCTTGATTTCTGAAACCAAGAGATTGCTTTTGTGCAAATGTAGCTAATTTTTCTTAATGTTCTGGCAAGTTATACTTAGGTTAATAATGGTTTGTACGTTTTATTATGGATTATATATATTGCAGCATTTAAACAAAGGCGGGGACCCCCACTTGGGGGGGGGGCTAAAACTCAACGAGGGGGGAAAGTATTAAAGTCAAAAAAAAAAGAAAATTTTAAAAAGTATTTTTTACGAAAGTAAACAAAAAAAAATTTTCTGAAATAAAATATAAAATATATATTTATACTAATATAATAATTTTTAAATGCATCGTACTATATAATATATTCAAAAAATTTAAAAATAAAGGTTAAAAAAAAGTTTGATAATTACCGGCCCAGGACTTGTATTAACACTTATCTTGATAATTTGTACGGTTTATAATTAAGTTCTTGACTGCCAAAAAGTTGCGATTCGTTCCGAATGCCACCATTTTCCACGTAGAAAACTTATGTTGATGTTTTGGGGGAAGGAGAAAAGAAAAAGGGAAAAAATAAGCAAAAAAAAAAATTCAAACTCCGGGAGTTTTTTTGATTCAAACCTTCGGGAAAATTTTATGGATAGATGACAGAAAAGATTGTATTCGGAAAAAGCGTATATATAAGTCCAGGAAATTAATGTTTTCGATGGGCTTTATATACTTGTGGATAAAGAGGTTAAAATCGTATTGTGCTTAGGTCAAAATATAAGGTTAATTCAATACATCGTTATTGAAGGGGCGCGAGAATTTTGATTGAATATTGGTCCGAATATTGAAAATTTGAGGGGCACTGATATATTGCTACGTAGATCCGGGGGTTTTGGTTTTTCAAAACAATACAAAGAAAAAAAACAGTTCTTTAAGAGCGATGCGAATTTATTATCAAAAAAACAACCCTTTAAATACAGGATTTGCGCACTATTCCCAAGGGAAAAATCCCAAGGTCTTACACCTTCAACACAATCAAACCCCCAAAACCGGTTTAAAATAAGAAGGATTATTCACAACACAGCCGGTAATCCTAGTCAAAAAAATCACTACTTTTTTAATCCCGACTCCCCACCGTCCCGACGAGCATCTTATTTATAGGCGCGACAGAAAAATTTCCAGAAAAATAGCCGCCGCGACATTTGGGAGATCCCCTACTTTTTGGT
>BMAV01015983.1:0-55626 GCA_019973955.1 Trichonephila inaurata madagascariensis | reverse complement strand
TGTTAAGCCACTTCGCTTACTAGGTTTTTGGGCAACGGATCGCTGCAATCTACCTGAAAAACTTGACCCTTCCCCCATACGGATTGAGAATCTTTTTGGGTTTTGCACTCACCGGAATCTCTATTTAAATTTAACCCAAACTTCCTCTAGATTTTGACGAAAAAGCTTTTTTGTATTTTACAAGACTTGTCCGTGCCATCACCCCCTCTGAAAAATGTGTATATGAATACCAGCATGAAGAGATTTTTTTGATGCCCCCGCTAACACCCCGGGGGGAGGTGGGATGGGGAAATTTCCCTGTTTCGAACTCGAAACCAACGTGGATATCCAACAAAAAAACTTTTTACAACCCAACCGGAACACCCCCACATTTCCACTATATATCAACCCGCCCCGTCAGGTAACCCCATCCCTTTCAACGCATCTTTGCACCATCGCAGTCAGTATAAAATTTTTTCGCCAGTTTTTACAGATGGTTCGAAATGTACAGATTAGTTCGGGGAGTGGGATTGAAGATACTACGCAGGGTTATGGCCGACTTTTTTTGCAGTGTTTTACTGCGAAGCTTTCGCCTTTTTACCGTGTATTTAAATAATCGACCCCAATTGCCCCGTAAATACTGCATCATACTGACAGCATGAGTGCCCTAAACCCCGAAAACTACAACGATCGGTGTCATTCACTGGTATGTAATATACCAACATAACAGTCGATTTCAGCAAGGGTTGCGATATATTTTTCGGCTACCCCACGTAGGTATTTTAAAACGGCAAGCGGATAGCGCGGCTGGGTCGGCCACCTATTCCCGGGCAGCTACCGCTTTCGGACATGAAGAAAATCATCCCGCATCATATTTTAACAACATGGCAGGGAACTCCCTCATGGAGCCGTGTAAGGATAACAAACTGCACTCTGTGGAAACCTGCCTATAGAGCATGGCTTCCGTGATGCCAATGCGAAGAACTGATGTCAGATTGACTCCTGCCTCGCATTGGTCATACTCGCTTCTCTCAGTCATTGGTATACTTGAGTTATTTGGTGAAAACGCCCTGAATGTCCTTCATGCAAGGTCTTGTACACTGTGCGTCACATTTTAATTGAATGTCCAAATTTTTAACAATCATCGCATCATCTTTTTTCATACATCTAATTTTAACCTTATCTGGACTTGGTGGGAGAATCTCCCACCAAAAATCTATTTGCCTTTCTTTAAAAAATTGATTTTGTATTTTACTCACTAAATTACCTTTAATTTATTTTTAACTTTCATTTTTATGCATGCAAGTATGCACATATATATATTTGCTTATATAATATATTTCGCGTATATTTTATATGTTATGTTTTAACGAATGTTTGGCGCAGCTTAGCCAAAATTGCTCTTGCGCCATAAAACCCTACACTCACCACCACAGATGGTTCGAAACGTACAGATTAAGTTGGCTGTGGAGTCGTGATTGAAGATACTACGCACGGTTATAGGCTCGACTCTTCGTGCTTTACTATAGCTTTCGCCATTTCAATGTGTACTTCACCAATCGACTCCAATATGCCTGTAAATAACTGCATCGGTACTCGACAGCATGAGTGTCCTAGAAGCACTTGAAACTACAACGATCGGTGCTCGTCTCACTGCGCGTAATATACTCAAATACAATCTGAGTCATCGGTAAAAGCAAGCGGGTTGCGATATAGTATTTTGCTGGCTACGCTTCACGTGTGGTTATTGAAACGAGCGCGATAGCGCGGCTCGCTCGGCAACGACTCATCTTTACCGCTAGCAATACCGCTTTCGGACATGTGAAGAAAATCATCCTGCATCATATTTTAACAAAATGGCAGGAACTCATGGAGTCAGCAGTTAGATAACAAACTGCACTCTGTGAAACCTGTCATAGGAGCATGTTCTCGCATTCAATGCGAAGAACTGATGTCAGATTGACCTCGTCTTCGCATTGGTCATACTTTGCTTCACGCACAGGCATTTGTATTTGGTGAAAACGCTCCTGAATGTCCTTCTACGTGGCGTCTTGTACACTGTGCGTCACATTTTAATTGAATGTCCAGTTTTAACCATCGCATCACCTTTTTTCGCCACATCTAAATTAACCTTATCTGACTTGGTGGGAGAATCTCCTCACCAAAACCTATTTGCCTTTCTTTAAAAATTGATTTTTATATTTGATTTGATTTGTACTTTTAATTAGATTTAATATTATGTATGTATGCATGCATGCATACATGTACTGTGTGCATGTACTTTAAAACATTTAATTTAAAAAAAATACTTTTTATTCTTTTTAAAACAAGTGCTTGACGCAGCTTCTGGTCGAAGTTGGTCCTTGCGCCATTAAAATCTAAAATTCACTCAATTTTTACTGTAGAGATAAATTTCTGTGTTCTTTTTACATGGATTGTTTCCTGCATGTTAAAGAATTGTTCTTCATATTAAAATTTGTTAAATTAAATTACTAAAACACCTCAAAAGGTTTTTATTATTTCGTTTTTCAATTGAACAAAAATTATTTTTACTTTTGCTTTATATTGTTCACGTGATAGCTTAGGATTTAAAATTGAATTTAACAAACTCTCGAAATAAAAAAACTCAATGGGACTGTAGCATACCAGTTTTATTCTAACCCGCACAATTCTGGGCTGGGTTTCTTTTCGGCCCTTCTTCTTACTATTCAAATGTCCCTTTTTCCTTTTCCCGTCTAGACCACAGACCTATAGTAGAAAAATGAACGTTTGTTCAAATTTTTGTTTTTTCTATGAAAACTTTACGTTTTATTACTAACATATTATGATTTAGATTTTCTTGCATCGCGTTAATTTAGTTTCTTTTTTCGTATATTTCTTTTTTAAATACTTTGAATATGTTTCTTATTTGTTTTCGACTAACAACGTTGGTTTTCCGACCCGTGTTGCCGTGTGCGGCGTCCCGTAAGGAGGAAAATGGTGTTCTGGGATCCTCTGCGTTCCCTTGGCCCACGCTTTTCATCAGACGGGTGGCAGGAGACCCTGCCCTGTCAATCGGCTGGTAGTACCTGTCTTCGGTGTCCCCGAAGAGACACTGCTGTAGGGTTAGTGCTGCAGGATATGGGTGTAGCTCGGGGTTTCACCTGTTGATCCTCACCTGGACTGTATCATCACTATCTTCTGGGTGTGTACTCCAGGTAAGCACTGTGCCTGCTGGCTGACACTGCACACTGCCCCTTGTTGGACTCATGGTGGTGGAGGCACGCCAGACGAAGTTGTGGTTCGCGTTTTTATGGATCCAATGCTGCTGTGCCCGGGTAAAGGCCTCCTGCATTACCCAATCTAACAACATTGATACAGTTTCACAAAATACCAGATTTTACTTATTTCTCTTACTTCCAACAATGAAATGTCAAAAATCTTCGCCATTTGCTATCCATAAAGCCCTAATCGGAATAGGTGGTGGAACCGAAATCGGTTAAAACGATTGCGTTCCGGGGATCTACTTATTGAAACGAATTCCGCTGTCCAAACAAAAGTCTTTTCTCCTCGCTAAAACATTTTGAAACTCGCCTTAATTGCGGGGAACTCCGCATAAATCTCTTTAACTCTTACAGAGGTATGTCATTTCAGAACCTGACTTGATGAGCACTCTGAATCAGAAATCCTTGAGGGATTTTCACATCAGGGTGTAACCTAGCTATCACGTGAGAATCACAATACCAAAAAAGACTCTACAATTATTCCCACCAAACATTTAATTTAACATTTAATAATCCAAACTACCAAACACAATAAAAGCTGGTTACTTGAACTGTAAAAATCCGTCCCTACATACCGAACCCTCTCGCGCTGTTTCCCAAATGCCAAAGGTTCGGTCATTTCAAACTTTCTGCCCTCAGGGGGCTCACCTTCTTTAGGTGAGTACGGGTTTTACGCTCCCGAGGTGCCCTAGTGATCTTTTTCTTCCTAAGGGGTTTACTGTCTTTTGGTAAAACATGGGCTTCACGAACCCACAGTACCCTAGTGATCTTTTCTATTTTCGGCCCTTCTTGCCATTCAAATTTCCTTTTTTCTTTTCCGCTCAGGACCACAGACCAATCTACACAATGAACTTACTAAAAATTTGTTTTTTCTATTGAAAACTCTCTTTATTACTAACATATTATGGTTTACATTTGTATTTCAGTTAGCTTAGTTCCCTTTTCGTATATTTGTAAATTTTGATTATGTTGCTTTATTTATTTTCGATTAACAATCGTTGTTTTTAACCCGCATGTTTGCCGTGTGCGGCGTCCCGTAAGGGGAAAATGGTGTTCTGGGATCCTTTGTGGTTCCTTGCCCACGCGCTTCCTCCAGTATGGAGAAGGTTAGTGGCCTAGGGATACTCCTGCGCCCTTTGGCCCACGCTTCACTGTAGACGGGTGGCAGGAGTGAGCCCGCTCCTGTCAATCGGCTGGTAGTACCTTCGGTGTCCCCTGAAGAGACACTGCTGTAGGGTTAGTGCTGCAGATAAGGGGTGCCGGTTTACCCGTTGGATCCTCACCCTGACTGTAATACTATATTCTGGGTGTACTCCAGGTAAGCGCTGTGCCTGGTTTGCCAGTTGACCGGCACACGCTCTTTGTTGACTCCGGTGGGTGGAGGCAACGCCAGGACGAAGTGGTATACGCGTTATTATGGATCCAAAGCTGCTGTGCCCGGGTAAAGGCCTTCGAAGCTACCCTAATTTCAACATTGACAAAGTTTCCTCAACGACTGCCGATTTTTTACTATTATCACTAGAAAACAATGAATAAACAAGAAATCGCCCTGCAATACACAAAAAGCCTCGTAGGAATAGGTGGAGAACCGAAATCAGTAAAACGATTGCGTTCCGGGGATCTACTTATTGAACAAACTCTGCTCTTTCAAACTAAGTCCTTATTTTGCTAAATCGTTTCTAAATAGTCCTCTAATGATAAGTCCACACAAAACTTTAAATTCTTTTGCCGTGGTGTTATTTCCGAACCCGACCTGTTGGACCACCCCTGATGCAGAGATTGATGGATTCTCTGATCAGGCGTTAACTAGGCCGAAGAATCACAATAAAAAAGATACAACAGTTATACCAACCAAGCATATAATTTTAACATTTAATAGCCCTTAATCTACCCAAAAGCATTAAAGCTGGATATCTGAACTGTAAAATCCGTCCATACATTCCGAACCCTCTTGCGCTAGTTTGCAAGTCAGGTGTTCGACACTCACACTTCCCTGCCGCGGTCAACTGATTCTGCTCTAGATGTGCGTCTGCTGGACATGCTTCCACAGATTGCATTCTAGAGCCAAAATGTATAAAACTGCTCACAACCTCATCCATCAGATTCCAAAATATGCCCCAAATGGAAATAGAGAAACAAATACAGGAAATAAAAACAAATAAAAATATTTCTTACCCAGAAGCACGTAAATTAATAGCCCCACAGTCATCTCAAACTTACGCTCAAGCTACCAAATCTTCTACTTCAAATAATTCTACACAAACAGATGAAAATATAACAAAAATAAAATGTCCACCTCTAAAAATTACTTAGAACCACTTTCATCCAAGCCAAGACCAACAGTAATAGAATCCACTCCTAAATATTTCCAGATCATCATCCTCAACACAAGCCCAGCTCTTGCCGTCCACCTTCACAGCGTTACTCACCCTCAACCTACTACTACTTCCCTAGCAATAACCTAAATACTTCCACTTCATCGTTACCAACTGAAATACCCCAGTTCTACAACTTATAATAATTTGTTACTCTATCAACTGATGTTCAATCATCAGTTTCCGTATCAGAATCTACAGCTACATCCAATAAGGAACATCTTAACACATCCCAACGAAATTCAAGAAATAGAAGAAAACGCCCAAAAATACAAAAACCAGAAATAGAAATAAAAATGACTCCACATAAACCCAGAAAGCCAGCACTCAAGAATATACTACTGATGAAGAAGACATGCTTGTATATATGACGTAGAGGAAAAAACTTGAGCCAGATCCTCTGGATAAATCCAAGATGTCAAAAATGTTTATACGTTCCTCAAGCATATATACGCAAGTTAACACCAACCCGATTCAGGACAAGTAAAAGCTAATTTTATAACATGTATTGCCCGACTTTGTATTAAACAAAATTGTTCCATTCTCCTTTTCTAATTGTTTTTTATTTTAACATATATGTATGTCTGACTTGGTGTAAGCAACTCCCAAATCAAATTTTCTTTAATTACTTGGAAAAGGTTTTATGTGATTAGAAATTTTAACTTTTAGAACTGTATTGTCATTATTTTTAAATATTTTATAAACATTTTAAATTTTATTATAACAAATGTTTATGCAGTATAGCCTAAATTGGCTCTTGCGCCATAAAACCCTACTCTCACTCACTCACTACTCACCTCAAACTTTCTGTCGTGGGCACCCCTCAGGGGGCTCACCCCTTTAGGTGAGTTCGGGTTTCACGCCCCCCGAGGTACCCTAGTGATCTTTTCTTCCTAAGGGTTTACTGCGTCTTTTGGTAAACATGGGCTTCACGAACCCAGGGTACTCCTAGTGATCTTTCTATTTTCGGCCCTTCTTCTTTGCCATTCAAATTTCTTTCCTTTCCCGTCTGCATCCTCACAGACCTATAATAGAAAATAAACGTTTGTTCAAATTTTGTTTTTTCTTGATGAAAAACTTATACTTCTATTACTAACACATTATGATTTAGATTTTCTATTGCGTTAATTTAGTTTATTTTTCGTATATTTCCTTTTAAATACTTTTGAATATGTTTCTTTATTTGTTTTCAACTAACAACGCTGGTTTTTCGACCCGCATGTTTGCCGTGTGCGGCGTCCTGCAAGGAGGAAAATGGTGTTCTGGGGATCCTTGCGTTCCCTTTGGTGCCCACACTCTGTAGGGAGGGAGATTGGAGGCCTAGGGATACCTCTGCTCCCTTTGGCCCACGCTTCACTGTAGACGGTGGCAGGAGTGAGCCCGCTCCTGTCAATCGGCTGGTAGTACCTCTCGGTGTCCCCGAAGAGACACTGCTGTAGGGTTAGTGCTGCGATAAGGTGTTTCCGGGTTTACCTGCTGGATCCTCACCCTGACTGTATCACCATCTTCTGGGTGTACCTGGGTAAGCGCCGTGCCTGGTTCTTGGCCACAGTTGACCGGCACAATGCCTCCCTTGTTGGACCTCGTGGTGGGTGGGAGGCACGCCAGGATGAAGTGGTATACGTTTCATGGATCCAATACCGCTGTGCTCCGGGTGCTGGCCCCTGTATTACCCACTCTCAACGTTGATCAACTATCAAAAATACCAGATTTTATTGATTTCTATTCCAAAACAATGAAATGTCTTCTAAATCGCCTTTCGCACCAAAAAGCCCTGATAGGAATAGGTGGAGAACCGGAATCCGTAAAACGATTACGTTCCGGGGATCTACTAATTGAAACAAACTCCGCTATTCAAACAAAATCGTTCCTACCGCTAAACCTTTTAAACTCGTCATTAAGCATGGACTCCACACAAATCTCTTAACTCTTCCAGAGGTGTCATTTCAGAACCTGATTTGATGAGCACTCCTGAATCAGAAATCCTTTGAGGGATTTTCAGATCAGGGTGTAACCCAGGTCAGAGAATCACACAAAAAGACTCCACAATTATTCCCACCAAAACATTTAATTTTAACATTTAATAACCCAAACTACCAAACACAATAAAAGTTTTGTTACTTGAATTGTAAAAACTGTTCCTCCTACATACCGAACCCTCTTGCGCTGTTTCAAATGCCAGAGTTCGGTCATTCTCAAATCCTCCGTCGTGGGCAACTGACGTGCTCTAGATGTGCATCTGTTGGTCATTCTTCCACAGACTGCAGTCTGAGCAGAAATGCGTCAATTGTTCACAATCTCATTCTTCCGACTCAAAACTGTGTCCTAAAATGGAAAACTGAAAAGGAAATTCAAATAATCAAAACCAATAAAAATATCTCGTATCCTGAAGCCCGAAAATTAATAGTCCCACGTAAATATCTCAAACATACGCACAAGCCGCTAAACCCTCAACAGTGTAACCTCACCGAACCCAAACTGATGAAAACATCACAAAAAATAAAAATGCCCACCATTAAAATTACTCCAGCCACTTTTATCCCTCCTTAAAAACGAATACATTAATATCCACACCCTGCTATTTCTAAAATCATCTTCCTCAACTCAAGCACAGCTACTGCCTTCCACATCTTTAATTACAGCAGTAGTGTCACAGCCTCAGTCACTAATTCCCAGGTTCGATGCCGTGGTTTCCGCAAACAAATAAAACGATCACCCTATTGAACCATCTTCATCCATAATATCCACTTCTCCTCATCCAACTCACTTTCCACTGCAAATACATCTTTAGAAACTGAAACCCACCCTCTTACAACCTCTAATAAATTTACTGCACTTTTACCTGAAATTCAGCTATTAGTTCCCGTACCAGAGTCTGTCCCTTACTACATCCAATAGTGAACCTTCGGAATACATCAGAAATCCCAAAAATGTAAAACGAAATTAAGAAATAGAAGAAAAACGACCAAAATACAGAAACCAGAAATTGAAAATAAAAATGGCCTCAACATAAACCCAGAAAGCCAGCACCTCAGGAGAGTTTACTACTGATGACGAAGACATGCTCGTATTGGCGACGTGGAGGAAAAATCGGAGCCAGATCCTCTGGATAAAATTCAATATGTCAAAAATGTTTTAAACAAGCCTCACACATATATACGCGCTTTAACACCAACCCTACCCAGGACAAGTAGAAACTAATCTTATAACAACATACGTCTGACTTTTTGTATTAAACAAAATAGTTCCATTCTTCCTTTTCCAATTGTTTTTTATTTTAATATATTGTTCCTGACTTGGTGGGTAAAACCCCACCACAATGTATTTGCTTTTATCTTGAATAAGATTCTTATACATACTTTGATATTTTAAATTTACTGAGGAGACATTTTTAATTATTTTAACATAATTAGTTTCAAATTTTAACGAATGTTTGGCGCAGTTAGCCATATTTGCTCTTTTTGGTGCCATAAATCCATACTCTCACTTCACACTCTGTCGTGGCAACTGACGTGTTTCTAGATAAAAATTGTTATTGCTCTTCCACAGATTGCAGTCTGGAGCAGTAAAATGCGTCAATTGTTCACAATCTCATTCTTCCGACTCAAAGTTGTGTCCTAAATGGAAAACTGAAAAGGAAATTCAAATAATCAAAACCAATAAAAATATCTCGTATCCTGAAGCCTCGAAAATTACTAGTCCCACAAATATCTCAAACATACGCACGAGCCGCTAAACACTCAACAGCTAACAACCCAAACTGATGAAAAATTGATCACAAAAATAAAATGCCCACCATTAAAAATTACTCCAGCCACTTTTATCCCTCCCAAAACGAATACATTAATATCCACTGACCCGTTATTTCTAAATCAATATCTTCCTCAACTCAAGCACAACTACTGCCTTCCACATCTTTAATTACAGCAGTAGTATCACAGCCTCAGTCACCACTCCTGTGTTCGATGCCGTGGTTACCGCAACAAATAAAAACGATCACCCCTTATTGAACCATCTTCTTCATCCATAATATCCACTTCCTCATCCAACTCACTTCTTCTGGCACTGCAAATACATTCCTAGAAACTGAAACCCACCCCTCTACAACCTCTAAATACCCTATATCGCACTTTACCTGAAATTCGAAGCCATTAGTTCCTTTACCAGAATTCGTCCCTACTACATCCAATAGTGAACCTCTTCAAATACATCAGAAACCTAAAAATGTGCAAACGAAATTCAAGAAATAGAAGAAAACGCCCAAAAGTACAAGAAACCAGAAAATAAATAAAAATGGCTCCAATATAAAAACCCATAGAAAGCCAGCACCTCAGAGTATACCACGATCATGAAGACATGATTAAGTGTATGACGTGGAGGAAGAACTTTGAGCCCGATCCTATGGATAAATTCACTATTACTGAATATCATAGAAACAATCCTACTGCATATATGTATGCGCGTTAACTCCAACCCGATTCAAGTTGGAAAAGTAGAAGCTAAATTTTTATAACATGTATTGCCTTCGACTTTACTTTTTAAACTAACATGTTCCATTCTTATTTTGTATAGCCTAGGATTGCTCTTGCGCCATAAAACCCTACTCTCACACACACACACCCATTCTTATTTTTCATTTGTTTTATTTTAATATATGGTCTGACTTGGTGGGCAGCTCCCTTACCAAATTTTCTTATTTATTTGAAAACGGTTTAATGATTAGAATTTTTAACTTTTAAAACTGTATTATCATTATATTTAAATATTTTATAAAATATTTTTAAATTTTTTAATAAATGTTTGGCGCAGCATAGCCAAAATTGGCTCTTGCGCCATAAAAACTCTCACCTACTCACTCACACTGGGCTGGGTTTCGCACAACTGACAAACAAAATTCATCTTCTTTCGATACATGCTCTTGCGTGCATGCGCCAACTTCATCCAGACGCACGCAGGCGTTAACATACTTCCCCGTTGAATGTCATTCAACACTTCAAGCAGTCAATAAAATTTCAAAAATTATCTTGGATGAAAGATTCAAATCAATAAGAATAAGCACAACGAAAAACAATAAAGACAAGGGCAGTAATCCACAAATACCAATACACAGGAAATACACTAGAATCTTAAGAAAACAAACAAACAATAGATTTTAACTAAAATATCTCACTTACACAAGATACAACATATTTAAATTCATTTAAGTCCCTTTTTCAGTCCTTTTGGCAAAAGGAAGCAAACATATCTTATTAATAGATCTTTTAAATGTAGCGGTTTTAGTTTTGATGTCAACTACCTTAATTTTCTGTCCTGTCCGGGATAAATTTTAATTATTTTGCTTTCCAACGGCCAAATCGTGGTAAT
Organism: Trichonephila inaurata madagascariensis; assembly: GCA_019973955.1. Taxonomy (NCBI): domain Eukaryota; kingdom Metazoa; phylum Arthropoda; class Arachnida; order Araneae; family Nephilidae; genus Trichonephila; species Trichonephila inaurata. The sequence continues at coordinate 44,645 of BMAV01015983.1, read as the reverse complement.
AATTGGCACGTTATCTTTTAAAAATAACTACATCTCCCATGCTGACATTATTTTTCTCAAAAGCCATTTATTTCTTTTGTTGCAGGGTACTATGTAAATATTTCTGCCAGTTTTCCAAATTTGTTGAGTAAATTTTGTTATTATTTTTGCCAAATTTTCTGAACCTATTATCAGCTATATCACACTATGCAAGGCTCAGGAATATTGTTATAGACGTCCAATTAAAAATGGGAAGGTGTCAAAATACTGCAAATTTTCTATATCTGAGGACAGTGGAAATAGTGGTCGTGGGAATTCAGAATTCCTCAATTTGATTAATTAAAGTCAGGAATTCTTCATAAGTTAATTTGTGATTACCATCTGCACAAGCCAGTGATATTTAATGGACTTGGACACAAGCCTCCCCACAGACCCTCCATGATTAGGTGCTCTAGGAGAATAAACCTCCAATCTACACTCCTCAGTTGGATAAGAAGTTAGCCAAATTTTCATCAGGTTTTTTAGCTAAATTTGCCAATCTCTTTAATCCCTAAATTACTGCCAATAAAAGTTTTGGAATTATCTGAATACAATTGTGCACACTTGCTCTTTCTACTAAAAAATCTCTTTAAAGTTGCACAATGCATTACTTGTTAAATCATTAACAACAATTTCCTAAAATGGCTAGCTTTAAAACAAAACAAACAAAAACACTTAAATAAACCTTTTGAAATGTTCCCTTTTGGTTTGGGATACTTAATTAAAAATGGTCCACAAAAATGCACTCCTACACAATTAAAAATTAAATTTGGAGTACTCTCTCCTTTTGGTAGTTGGGCCCATGAGTTGGTCAATACTCATCAAAGGTTTAGCTTTAAACAAACAGAACATTTATGGACAATTTTTCACACTCATTGGGTGACCATTATCAGCCAAAATTTATTTCTGTAATCAGAAATAACAAAAGCTTGAGGACCTTACATGAAGATATTTTTATGGTATACATTTGGTTAATAAACTAGTTAGTTTATGGTTCTTGGGCAAAATTATTGGAAAACTTTTTGTCATACTGAAATATACCTTGGGGATATTCTACCACCTACCAAATTGCCTTTTATTATCAAGAAAAAGGGCATAAATTTTTAATTTTACTATTAGTAACCACATTACCTTCTTTTGGTTAGATTTACATAGTTCCAGAACTGTTCATACTGTACCTGCTTGATCAAAATCACCTTTCACTTTCTCTCAATTCACAGGACTGCAGAGGACCACTCTACTTTTCATTTTCATACTTTTTAAAAAATCTAAAATATAACTAAGTGGAGCATACTAATTTAGAATAGTCATTAGAAATATTAAGAAAATCACAAATAAAAGAATTCATATTTAAAAAGTAAAAATTATAGTCACTAATAACTTTTTAGTTCGTTGTTAATGTCCTTTGTGATGATTTCAGTAGGAATATTTTACTGGATACTTATCCAGCTTTAGGAACTCTGGGACCTCTAAGCCAAAGTTCATTGTCTTCAACAATTTATTTGGAATCAAGTCCTCTGAAAGCATATCAGCAGGATTACCAATGATTTGATATGGTTCCAGCTGTTGCACAGCTGTCGCTCCCTGGAATTGTGGCGATACGATTTGCAACAAAGTTTTAATTGATATGGCCTTTGCATCCAAGAAAAGCACCTATTATGGAGTCACTCCACAGGAACACATTATAAGTGTCAATTTTTAAAGCTGACAACACCCCCGTGACATTAGTTTTGATAGCAAACTGGAAGCACATAGCTCCAAGCGAGGAATTGTTATTTTTTTCAATGGTGAAACCCTAGATTTACTTACTAATAATCTAATTTGTGCTTGATCACAACAACCAGAACGAGATTTGCAATATATGACTGCTCCGTAAAGGGCAGCTTCTGGAGGCATCAGTTTAAAAGCCACAAGGAAATTCAATAAGACTTGGCTCAGGCGTAAGAATACATCGATCAAATTCTATTTCATTTAGAATGTATTCAGTAGAGAAACGCTTCCAATCCTCAGTTTCTGCAACGTATCATCCCACTTAATTTAATAACCATAACCGTTGGGAGGAAATTTTTGCTTTGTAATCACTGGACCCAAGAGGCCAATAGGTCGAATAATCTTAATTGCTTCGACGATACTGTTCGTTTAGTGACAAGTGAGTCATTTTCGACTTTACTTTAAAACTGAAAACAGTCTCGTTTAGATTTCCACAAAAACACCAAGCGTTGTAGTCTCTACTGTTTGAAGATGGGTACTGTTGTCGTCTACCGCAAGTTTTTTCATTGCTGCTGCTCCATCCCCCTCAGGGGGCTCACCTTCTTAGGTGAGTATTGCCTTCACGCCCCCGAGGTGCCCTTAGTGATCTTTTTTTCCTTCCTCCTCTCTCCCCCTTTTTTCCTCTCAGGGGCTCACCTCCTTTTTTAGGTGAGCCTGGGTTTCACGCTCCCGAGGTACCCCTAGTGATCTTTTTCCTCTTCCTAAGGGGTTTACCGTCTTTGTAAACATGGGCTTCACGAACCCAGGATACCCTAGTGATCTTTCTATTTTCGGCCCTCCTTCTTGCCATTCAAATTTCCCTTTTCTTCCTTTCTCCTCCCCTGTCTAGACCAGACCAATTTTACACAATGAACTATGTTCAAAACTTGTTTTTTCTATTGAAAAAACTCTTTTTATTACTAACATATTATGGTTTACATTTGTATTGTGTTAGTTTAGTTCCTTTTCGTATATTTCTTTTAAATTTTTGATTATGTTGTTTATTTATTTTCGATTAACACCCTGCTGTTTTTTCAACCCGCATGTTTGCCGTGTGCGGCGTCCCGTAAGGGGGAAAATGGTGTTCTGGGGATCCTTGCGCTCCCTTTGCCCGCCAATAATCTCCAATATGGAGGAGGTTAGTGCCTGGGGATACCTCTGCGTTCCCTTTGCCCACGCTTCACTGTAGACGGGTGGCGGTGGAGTGAGCCTGCTCCTGTCAATCGGCTGGTAGTACCTCTTCGGTGTCCCCGAGACATCTTCGCTGTAGGGTTAGTGCTGCAGATAAGGGGTGTCAGGTTTACCCGTTGGATCTCACCCTGGACTGTATCACTATATTCTGCGTACTCCAGGCAAGCGCTGTGCCTGGTATTTGGCCAGTTGACCGGCACACTGCCTCCTTGTTGGACTCCGTGGTGGGTGGAGGCACGCCAGACGAAGTGGTATACGCGTTATTATGTGATCCAAACTGCTGTGCCCGGGTAAAGGCCCTGTATTACCCAACTCCAATATTGATACAGTTTCACAACATACCAGATTTTTAATTATTTTTACCTAACAATGAAATGTCAAAATTCGCGATTTGCTATCCATAAAGCCCTAATCGGAATAGGTGGTGAACCGAAATCGGTTAAACGATTGCGCCTGGGATCTACTTATTGAAACGAATTCCGCTGTCCAAACAAAATCTTTTCTTCTCACTAAAACCTTTTTAAACTCGTCATTAAATGTAACTCCGCACAAATCTTCTAAACTTGCCGAGGTGTGTTATTTCAGAACCTGACTTGATAGGGCACTCCTGAATAGAAATACTTGAAGGCTTCTCTGTTCCCACAAAGCATTTAATTTTAACATTTAATAGCCAAAACTGCAAACGCAACTAAAGCTGGATATCTGAATTGTAAAAATCCGTCCCTATATACCGAACCCTCTGCGCGCTGTTTTAAGTGCCAGAGGGTTCAGTCACTCTAAACATCCTGCCGCGGTCAATTAACATGCTCTAGATGTGCAACCGTTGGACATCCTTCCACAGTTGTACTCTAGAGCCCAAATATCCAATTGCTCAGAATCCCATTCATCAGATTCAAAATTATGCCCAAAATGGAAATTAGAAAAAACAAATTCAGGAAATTAAAACAAATAAAAATATTTCTTACCCAGAAGCACACCAAATTAATGAAGGCACCTCAGCTATCCCAAACATATACTCAAGTTACAAAACCTACAGCAATAACCACACACATGTACACAAACTGATCCAAATATTACAAACATAATCTGCCCACCTTTAATATGTCTGAAACCCATTATCTTCTGCAAATACTATATACCAAGTGCCTCGGCTTCAATATCTACGGTTCGTCATCTTCATCCACTCAAGCACATCTAATTCCTTCCCACATCTGCAATACTACCAACAACTCAAAGCGAGGTCAACAGGTACAAATACCATTACTACTACTACCTACTTCCCCTATAGCCCTAAATACTTCCACTTCATCGTTACCAACTAGAAAAACCCCCAGTTCTTACAACTTCTAATAAATTTGCCGCTCTATCAACTGATGTTCAATCATCAGTTTCCATATCAGAATCTGGCTACATCCAATAAGGAACATCTTAACATCCCAACGAAATTCAGGAAATAGAAGAAACGCCTTAAAAATACAAAAACCAGAAATAGAAATAAAAATAACTCCACATAAACCCAGAAAACCAGCACCTCAAAAGAATATACTACTGATGACGAAGACATGATTGTCTATGACGTAGAGGAGAAAAACTTGAACCAGATCCTCTCTGGATAAATTCAAAGTCAAAAATAACTTTAAACGACCCTCAAGCATATATACGCAAGTTAACACCAGCCCGATTCAGGACAAGTAAAAACTAATTTTTATAGCATGTATTGCCGACTTTGTATTAAACAAAATTGTTTCATTCTTCTTTTTTCAATTTTTTTATTTTTTAATATATGATCTGACTTGGTGGGGAACTCCACCAAATTTTCTCTTTAATTACTTGAAAACGTTTTTATGTGATTAGAAATTTTAACTTTTAGAACTGTATTGTCATTATTTTTTAAATATTTTAAAATTTAGAATGCTATAAATTTTATTTTTAACAATGTTTGGCGCAGTATAGCCTAGATTGGCTCTTGCGCCATAAAATACTCTCACTCACTCACTCTTACAACCTATAATAAATTTACTGCACTTTTACACCTGAAATTCAGCCATTAGTTCCTTACCAGAATGTCCCTACTACATCCAATAGTGAACGTTCGAATACATCAGAAATCCAAAAAATATAAACGAAATTCAAGAAATAGAAGAAAACGACCAAAAATACAGAAACCAGAAATTGGAAATAAAATGGCTCCACATAAACCCAGAAAACCAGCACCACAGGGAGTTTACTACTGATGACGAAGACATGCTCGTATATGACGTGGAGGAAAAACTTGAGCCAGATCCTCTGGATAAATCCAAGATGTCAAAAAATGTTTCATACGATCCTCAAGCATATATACGCAAGTTAACACCAACCCGATTCAGGACAAGTAAAAACTAATTTGTAACATGTATTGCCCGACTTTGTATTAAACAAAATTGTTTCATTCTCCTTTTCTAATTGTTTTTTATTTTAATATATGGTCTAACTTGGTGGGGAACTCCCACCAAATTTTCTTTTTAATTACTTGAAAACGTTTTTATGTGATTAGAAATTTTAACTTTTTAGAACTGTATTGTCATTAATTTTAAATATTTTAAAATTTCAAATGTTTATAAATTTTATTTAACAAATGTTTGGCGCAGTATAGCCTAGATTGGCTCTTGCGCCATAAAACCCTACTCTCACTCACTCACTCACGCTTTGTATTCGTCACCTCTGTCGATGTGGTCAACGATTGGCCGAATACTGTAAGTGTGTCCAGCTCCGATTCATATAGCCCTGCATTTTCAGGTGACTAAGAATCGTTTAGAGCGGACACCTATAAGCTTCAATGTCGACAGCCTTTACCCTACAACAGTGACTTTTGACATGTGGGGAATTGAAGGGGCCTTATCATCAGCCCATAATACTAGTCCAGGTCCTGATGGAATATCCTATGAATTCCTTCGCCATTTGAATGAGGATTCACTAGTAAGACTCCTTTACCTATTCAACCGAATATGGAGGGAGCAGGTGTATCCTACTCAATGGCAGAGCCATAGTGATCTTTATCCTAAAACCTGGAAAGATCCAAAAGAACCCTCTAAGCTACATCGACCGATAGCACTCACGAGCTTCATTTTGTAAGACACTAGAACGTATGGTCAATGCCCGTTTCGTTTATATGAACGAAAGAATCCTGATGCATTCCTCTGTTTCCAGTGGCTTCCGCAAGGAAGATCACTCTTGACAATATCATCATGCTGGAGGGCAAAATCAGAAACACTTTTGTCCGGAGAGTCATCTAGTTCCATCTTTTCGATATCGAAAAGGCATATGATCGTACTTGGCGCTATGGGATACTTCGCCCCTCCAGAGCCTCACCTCCACTTTAGGTGAGTTCGGGTTTCACACTCCCAGTACCCTAGTGATCTTTTCTCTTCCTAAGGGTTTACTGTCTTTGGTAAACATGGGCTTCACGAACCCAGGGTACCCTAGTGATCTTTCTCTAATTTCGGCCCTCCTTCTTGCCATTCAAATTTCCCTTTTTTCTTCTTTTCCCGTCCTGAACCACAGACCAATTTTACAAAATGAACTTTGTTTCAAAATTTGTTTTCTATTGAAAAACTCTTTTTAATATAACATATTATTGTTTACATTTGTATTGTGTTAGTTTAGTTCCTTTTTTCGTATATTCCTTTAAATTTTTGATTATGTTGCGTTATTTATTTTCGATTAACACCGTTGTTTTCAACCCGCATGTTTGCCGTGTGCGTCCGTAAGGGGAAAATGGTGTTCTGGGGATCTGCGTTCCCTTGCCCACGCTTCTCTCCACTATGGAGGAGGTTAGTAGCTAAGGGATACCTCTGCGTTCCCTTTGGCCCACGCTTCACTGGAGCAATTGGCAGGAGTGAGCCCGCTCCTGTCAATCGGCTGGTAGTACCACCTCTTCGGTGTCCCCGAAGAGACACTGCTAACAGGGTTAGTGCTGCAGATAAGGGGTCAGGTTTACCCGTTGGATCCTCACCCTGGACTGTATCACTATATTCTGGGTATTACTCCAGGTAAGCGCCGTGCCTGGTTTTGGCCGGTCCTGACCCGTACCCTGCCTCCCTTGTTGGACTCCGTGGTGGGTGGAGCACGCCAGGATGAAGTGGTATACGCGTTGTCATGGATCCCAAGCTGCTGTGCTTGGTGGGCCTTATATTGCCCAAACAACATTGATCAGATCTCTACGAATACCAGATTTTTTATTGATTTCTCTTCCAAATAACGAAATGTCATCCTAAATACTCCTTTGCAATTCAAAAAGCCCTCATAGGAATAGGTGGTGAACCCTAAATCAGTTAAAAGATTACGATCCGGTGATTTACTGATTGAAACACTTTCTGCTAAAACCAAGTCTTTTCTTCTTGCAAAAAACGTTTTGAATTCAACAGTAACAATAGAAGTCCTCATAAAACTCTTAACTCATGTCGCGGTGTCATATGAACCTGACCTGTTGACCACTCCTGAACCGGAAATCATGATGGATTTTTCTGAACAGAGATGTAATTCAGGTCAGAAGAATAACTAATTAAAAGATGCATCAATAATTCCGACAAAACATATAATTTTAGCTTTTAATAGCCTAAGCCTGACAACAATAAAAGCCGGCTACCTTAACTGTAAAATACGCCCATACATACCGAATCCTCTGCGCTGTTTTAAATGCCAGAGGTTCGGTCACTCTAAACTTCCTTACCGCGGACAACTAACCTGCTCTAGGTGTGCATCGCAGGACATCAGCTACTGCAGATTGCACCTAGAGACGAAAATACGTTAACTGTTTGCAACCTCATTCCGCCGATTCCAAACTTTTGCCCAAAATGGAAAACTGAGAAAAACAAATACAAAGAAATTGAAACTAATAAAAATATAACCTGCTTAGAGCCCGAAGTTAATAGCCCCCACCTTTATCACAGACATATTCCCAGGCTGCTAAATCATCAATAACACATCCTCTTCTACACAGACAGATGAAAATATTACAAAAATAAAGTGCCCACCTTTAAAACTACTAACCAAGCTTCATCCATCTCGAAACAAAATAAAACTGCATCTATTCTACAGTTTCGAAATCGTCTGCTTCCACTCAAGCACACCTATTATTTTCAAACAACTACAATATCAGAATCCCAGCCAACTATTCCTATATCTAATGACATACGCTTCCACATCTGCAATAATACCACCAATACAAAGTGAAACTTTGTTACCAATACCATTCTTACCACTACTACCTGCTGCTTCCGCTGGCAATGGCTTAAATACTTCCCATTCAGATTTAAAACCGTACGTTTACATTTCTACAATTTCCAATAAATTTGCTGCACTATCAACTGAAATTCAATGCATCAGTTTCCCCATCAGAGTCAGCAGATACTGCATCCAATAATGAACCTCCTAACACTTCTAAAATTCCAAAGAGATTAAAAAACAAAACTCAAAAATCGAAAAGGCGTTCAAAACAAAAGGCAGAAATTAAAATTAAAATGACACCTCACACACCTAAGAAAAGCTACATTCATTATGATTCAGAAGACGAGGATATGATTATATACGATGTAGATGAAAAATCTATAGATCATCACACACCCACTGGTTTTCTCATTTCTTGACACCCACTAGAAATCGAAGAAATTAAAATTTTTACATTGTATTTGAATATTTTAGAACACAAGATATAATGGTTAATATTTTAAACTATTTTCGATGTTTTTAGTTCACACTTTTGCCATTTTAATAAAATATAACAATTAAATATGAATTTTTTTAAAAATTTTGCATAATGAATATTTTTATGCTTAAATATATATGTTATATCTTTAATTAAAATTTTAACTTTTAAAAGTTTTATGGAAATTAAAACAAATGTTTGGCGCAGTATATGGGAATTGGCTCTTGCACTTAAAACTAATTTCACTCACTCACTCTCACGCTATGGGATACTTCGCACTTTATTTGATTTTGGATTAAGAGGCAATTTGCCCACTTTTATTAAAAATTTTTAAATCTTCGTACTTTTAGGGTGAGACTGGGTGGCATTCTCTCTGCTCCTTTCACCCAATCTGAGGGAGTTCCTCAGGGGAGCATTTTGAGTGTCACCCTTTTTATATGTCATATTTCTCGCATTTTAAATGTATTTTCGCCTTCTATACAGGCTTCATTATACGTGGACGATCTTCAGATCAGTTGTGAAGGATCAGACATGCGCATGATTGAACGGCAGTTACAAACTGCCGTCAACAATATTGTTAAATGGTGTGACACCAACGGTCATAGTATTTCTGCCAGTAAGAGTTGCTGCGTGCACTTTTGCCGCAAACGGGGTCTTCATCCCGAGCCTGAAATACGCATTCGTGATATTAATATTCCCGTAGTTCCCGACATTGCGATTCCTCCGGGGTAATTGCTGACCGTCGACTCACTTTCCTTCCCGCATATTTTACAATTGCGGAAAGTGTGAAAATTCTTTAACCTCTTGAAGGTGTTAATCTAACACCTCTGGGGAGCAGATCGAACATCATTGCTCCGGGGTGTATCAATCTAATATCGTACTGTCCGCATGGATTACGGTTGTGCCATTTATGGATCTGCGTGCAACTCTGCGCTGAAAAAACTTGACCCTGTCCACCATATGGCACTGAGAATCTGTTCTGGTGCATTTCGCACATCACCAGTGCAGAGTCTTTATGTTAGTACTTCTACAACTTCCTCTAGATCTTCGACGGAGGGAAGCTGTCTCTTTATTATTTTAAGATCTTGTCCGTTCACTGCATCACTCTGAAATGTATGGAACTCACACCACCACCATGAAGAGACTTTTATGATACCCGGCCATCTAACATACAGCCGTTTATGGATAGGATGAACAACTTATAACCGAACTCGACCTACCCAATGTGGATATCCAGCAAAAGAACCTTTTTCCATTCCAACCTTGGAATATACCACGGTTCCATTATATCCAACCCTTTTGCCAATTACAGCCCCTCAGGAGCTCACCTTCTTTAGGTAGTACGGGTTTCACGCTCCCGAGGTGCCTAGTGATCTTTTTACTACTCCCTCCCTAAGGGGTTTACTGTGCTTTGGTAAACATGGGCTTCACAGACAGGGTACACTGATGATCTTTCTCTATTTTCGGCCCTTCTCCTTGCCATTCAAATTTCCCTTTTCTTCCTTTCCCGTCTAGACCACAGACCAATCTAACAAAATGAACTATGTTCCAGAATTTTGTTTTTCTGATGAAAAACTTACGTTTTACTACTAACATATTATGGTTTTACATTTTGTATTGAGTTAGTTTAGTTCCTTTTCGTATATTTATTTAAATACTTTGATTATGTTAAGCACATTTGTTTTGATTAACAACGTTGGTTTTCAAACCCGCATGTTTTGCCGTGTGCGGCGTCCCGTAAGGGGAAAATGGTGTTCTGGGGATCCTTTGCCGTTCCCTTTGCCCACACTTCTGTATGGAGGAGGTTAGTAGCCTAAGGGGATACCTCTGCGTTCCCTTTGGCCCACGCTTCACTGTAGACGAATTGGCAGGTAGAGGCGCTTCCCTGTCCGTCGGCTGGTAGTACTACCTCTCTCTTCGGTGTCCCCGAAGAGACCCTGCTAACAGGGTTAGTGCTGCAGATAAGGGGTGTCAGGTTTTGCAGTTGGATATACCCTGGACTGTATCACTTTATCTTCTGGGTGTACTCAGGTAAGCGCCGTGCCTGGTTTTTGGCCAGTTGACCGGCACACTGCCTCCCGCTTGTTGGACTCCGTGGTGGGTGGAGCACGCCAGGATGAAATTACGCGCGTTGTTATGGATTCCAATACTGCTGTGCTTGGGTAAAGGCCTCGTATTACCCACTCTCAGCATTGACAAAAGTTTCAACGACTGCCAGATTTTTTATTACTGTCACTTAAAACAATGAAATGTCTTCTAAATCGCCTTTCGCAATACAAAAAGCCCTGATAGGAATGGTGGAGACAGGGTCCGTAAAACGATTACGTTCCGGGGATCTACTCATTGAAACAAACTCCGCTGTACAAACAAAATCGTTCCTCCTCGCTAAAACCTTTTTAAACTCATCATTAAGTGTAACTCCGCACAAATCTCTAAACTCTTCCAGAGGTGTTATTTCAGAACCTGACTTGATAGGCACTCCTGAATTAGAAATACTTGAAGGCTTCTCACAGTCAAGTTGTTACTCCAAGTCAGGAGAATCCCCTGAAAAAAGACTCTACAATTATTCCCACAAAGCATTTAATTTTAACATTTTAATAGCCAAAACTACCAAACACAATAAAAGCTGGATATCTAGAATTGTAAATTAAGTCCCTATACCGAACCCTCTGCGCTGTTTCAAATGCCAGAGGTTCGGACACTCTCAACTTCCTGCCGCGGTCAATTAACATGTTCTAGATGTGCATCCGTTGGACATTCTTCCACAGATTGTACTCTAGAACCAAAATGCGTTAATTGCTCCCCAGTCCCCATTCATCAGACTCAAATTATACTTAAAATGGAAAACAGAAAAAAGAAATCCAAACAATTAAAACAAATAGAAATATTTCATATGCAGAAGCCCGAAAATTAATAGCCCTCAACCTTCTCAAACTTACGCTCAAGCTGCCAAATCCTCTGTTAAAACAATTTCACTCAAACAGATGAAGATATAGCAAAAGTAAATGTACACCTTTGAAGTTACTTCAGCCACTAAAACCAATCCCAAAACAAATATATCAATAACCACTCCTGTTATATCCATCATCTTCTACCCAAGCAGAACTTTTTGTCATCCCTCTGCAACAGAATGTAATATCTCTAAACCTCAACCACTATTCCTGTATCTGGTGACACACTTTCCACCACAAATAATATGTTTACCCTATTAAAGCTTCATCAACCATGTCCGCTTCCTCATCCAGTTCCGGTATTCAACCTCCTTCTGACTCAACAATATCACAAAATTCCAAAAACAAAGAAAATCTCGGGACCCAGAAAACGGAAAAGAACTACTAAAACTGTAATAGATAAAATGAAACCAGCATAAACCTCGAAAATCTACAAATGCAGAATATACAACGGATGAGGAAGACATGATTGTGTGTATGACGTTAGTGAACTCGAATTTATTCCTAAAGATAAATTCGCCATGAAGGATTGTTACAAAAACAATCCTTCTTCTTATCTTTTACGTGCGATAACTCCAACACGATTTAGGGAAAGTTTCTGACTAATTTTATTAATTCACATAGGTGTTTTAAAACAAACCTTTTTCAGTAAACGAAATTTTGTTTTATTAATGCTTTTATTTTAGATACAGTCTGACTTGGTGGGAACCCCTACACCAAATTTTGTTTACTTTATTACTTGGTAACTGTTTAAAACGTGATTTGAAATTTTTATCTTTTAAAACTGTAGTATTAATGCTTTTTATATATTTTATCTAATGTTTTAATATTTTTAACAAATGTTTGGCGCAGTATAACCCTAAATTGGCTCTTGCCATAAAACCCTACACTCACTCACTCACACTTTTGCCAGTACAGTAAATCACCGTAACACCTGTCGTCTTTCAACGCGTCTTCGCCTACCGCACCAGTCAGTATTAGGGAATTTTCGGCCATCTACACAGATGGTTCGAAACGTGCGGGTTACGTTGGGTCAGTGGAGTCGTGTTGAAGATAACTATGCTCGGTTATCGACTAGACGCTTCTTGCAGCGTTTTTCACTGCGAAGCTGTCGCCATTTACCGTGCACTTCAATTAATCGACTCCAATATACCCCAACAAGTACTGCATCTATACTGACGGCATGAGGTGTATTGAAGCGCTTGAAAATTATAACTATCGTTGTCATACAGTGGTTTGTAATTTACTCGACATTACGAGTCGACTGTACAGCAGGGGTTTTGATATAATATTTTGCTGGCTACTACCGAGCCACGTAGAATTATTGTGGTGTGAGCAAGAAGCGGACAACGCGGCACGGTCGGCGACGACTCATCTGCCGCTAGCAGTTCCGCTATCGGATATTAAGCGCGTCATCACCATCATATTTAACGATCTGGCAGAATCATGGAGTCAACAGTTGTCTAACAAACTGCACTCTGTGAAACCTGTCATAGGAGCATGGCCTGTGCAATGCGAAGAACTGATGTCAAATTGACTCGTCTTCGCATTGGTCATACCACTTTACGCACAGGCATTTTGTTGTTAGGGAAGATGCTCATCAGTATCCCTTCATGCATGGTCTCGTACTCAGTACAACACTATTTTAATAGATTGTCCGTTTTTAATAATTATCGTGTCACCTTTTTTAATTCATCTCATTTAACTTTACCTGACTTGGTGGGAGAAAAACCCCACCAAAACCTATTTCTTTATTAAAAAATTGGATTTTATATTTAATTTAACAAATTATTTTTTATTTGTTTTAACTTTCATTTTTATGTGTGTGCATGCAAGCATGCACAGCACATAAAAAACTATTCAACACTCTATATTTAATGTGTATTTTAATAATTATTTAAAGATTTTAACAAACGTATGGCGCAGTATAGCCAAAATTGGCTCTTGCGCCATAAAACCCCAAACTCACTCACTCACTCACTCCACGGATTGTACTCTAGAGCCAAAATGTTTCAATTGCTCAGAATCTCATTCATCAGATTCAAAATTACCCAAGAGTTAGAAAAACAAATTCAGGAAATTAAAACAAATAAATATTTCTTACCCAGAAGCACGCAAATTAATAGTGCCTCAACTATCCCAAACATATGCTCAAGTTACAAAACCTACAGCAATAACCACACACACATGTACAAACTGGTCCAAATATTACAAACATAATCTGCCCACCTTTTGGTATGTCTGAAACCCGTATCTTCTGCAAATACTATACCTGCCTCGGCTTCAATATCTACAGTTTCTACGTCTCTTCATCCACTCAAGCACATCTAATTCCTTCCCACATCTGCAATACTACCAACAACTCAAAGCGAGTCTTTGTTACCAATACCCATTACTACTGCTACTACTTCCCCTAACCCAATAGCCTAAATACTTCCGCTTCATCGTTATCAACTTCAAATACCCCAGTTCTTACAACTTCTAATAAATTTGCCACTCTATCAACTGATGTTCAATCATCAGTTTCCATATCAGAGTCTACAGCTACTACATCCAATAAGAGCATATCACATCCCAACGAAATTCAAGAAATGAAGAAAACGCTGAAACCAAAACCAAATAGAAATAAAAATGACTCCACATAAACCCAGAAAGCCAGCACCTCAGGAGTTTCACTGATGACGAACATGCTCGTATATGACGTGGAGGGAAAAACTGAACCAGATCCTCGCGAATATATACGCACTTTAACACCAACCCGACTCGGGACAAGTAGGAAACTAATTTTATAACAACATGTATTCCCCAACTTTGTATTAAACAAAATAGTTCCATTCTCCTTTTGAAATTTTTTTTATTTTAATATATTTTTGACTTGGGGGGGGAAAAACACCCCACCAAAATTTTTTTCTTTTATCAATAGAAATAAGTTTCTTATACATACTTTGATTTTTTAAATTTTAGGGAGACTTTTTTAATTATTTTTAACATAATTAGTTTCAAATTTTAAACGAATGTTTGGCCGTTTAGCCATATTTGGCTCTTGCGCCAAAAACCCCAATTCCCACTCCTCACTTGGGATCGGGAAGAACAAGGAAGGTTAGTAACAGTGCGGAGACAGTCCTTGCCGTGTGAGGTCGAGAATTGTCTTGTTGAAAAATGGCTCCTGGGAGCCATTGCATGAGTAGCAACACTTGTGGTTGAGGTTTTGATGAACATCCCCTAGGCTATCATGGTGCCATAGATCAATACCCCGGGGTGACGGTTTGCAGGCAATGGCCCGATCCCCCAAAAGCTTAGCAGCATAGCCAAATTGGCTCTTCCCCAAAAAACCCTACTCTCACTCCCTCACTCACCCTCACACTAGCGGGGGGGAAGGTGTGTCGCTGAAAACAAAGGCAAGATTGAGGTTTTTCACCACGGGTCCCCAAACACGAACACAAGTTATTTTTTGAGACTAAACTGGATTCGTCGAAAAAGACCCCCCTGTTCCATCGCGCTGCAGCCCAGTTTCCTCGTGTGGGCCCCCTGCAAATGGAGGCGTCAGGGGGTGGTGTCAAGGGCAATGGGGCACCGCGATCCCAAATGTCCTTCAACCAGGGGCATTTTAAAAGGCTACCTGTGCCTGGATGGCTGCTGATGAAGCAGTTGGCTGTAAGAATGCATTTCTTATAATGTGGTGATCTTCTCGACGGCTGGTCTACCGAGGGTGTCCCGAGCCTGTTCTTCGTGTAAATGACATCTCCCAATCCCAACACCTCCTCACAACACAATCAAGGGGCCCTTTACGAACTACTCGCCCTGCAAGCTTCCATCATCCCATGATTCTGCTCCTCCAAACTGCGACAGCTGCTCATATTTTTTCGAAAAAGGGAACGTTTTATATCAGATTTTTTTTAAACGATTCAGCACCCCAAACAAGCTTTATTACCTGTTTTTTACCCACGGGGGTGATGTTAAATACCTCTTCCGGCTATATGTAATGCGCAATAACGCTGCATTTCTAATAATTTGCATATCTCCCCGACATGTACCTTCATGTCAAGTTTCGTTACAATCCCGTGATTGTTTCTTGGTGCGCTAATTTTTTTCTCCATGAGTGTATATAAAAAACAATAAAACATTTTAAATTTAAATTTTTAAAGAAATCTGAAGTGCACACTAAATAATACAAATGAATTCCATATTCATTTTGAATCTAAGCTGCAATCGATTCTAAGCCGCACCTCAAATTCTCAACAATTTTTTTTGAAAAATGAAAAATAGTGTAAAATGGTTTATCAATATGCAATATAACGAATTAACAATAAATTTAAAAAGGTATAAGTAGTGAATAATTAGTTCTTTTAACGATATTATAAAATTTAAATACATGCAGGAACCTAATTGTCCCATCCAAAGGTTTTTTCCCCTTCGATTCTAAGCTGCACTCGGTTTTCAGCAGCATTAAAACTGGAGAAAAGAACGGCTTAGATTCCCGTAAACACGTTAATATATTCAATAACAAAACAAATGACGCACTGAGAAGAAGTGATCCGATAGTGATAAAAATTGTTGAATGTGAAGAACATACATAGAAAAAGAAATGATTAAAATTTCCGAACAATTAACCTTTTATGTTCTGTCAGTTCTTATAAGTACCTCTCAAGTTAAAATTACATAGAATAACCATTTTTTTAAGAGTATTCTAACGATATTTTGCTGGAATACACTTTTAATTCCACTCTTCAGGATACATGGCAGCCCAGGTTTATAAAGAATACTAGCTTCATGACGGGGCGTCACACGGGCTTTCTCTACTTTTATTAATTGTCCTTTCCTTTCACAAAATGACCACTTCCATTATTCTTTTTCGAAATTACTTAAAATCATTATTGTTTCTTTCCCCTCTGCTTATTCCGGCGTTGCACGGGCTTTCTCTAATTTTAAAAATTTTTTGCCCCATTTTCAAAAAATCACCTTTTTCACTTATTCTTTTCGAATGGGTATTTTTGGTGAGTGGTGGTGATTTTTGTTTTATTGGCGCAAGGCCGTTTTCCCTATCTGCCCCAAACATTTTTTTAATTTCCAAAAAAAGTTTTTTTTTTTAGTTAAAATTTACTTTAAAAGATAAATATAACTTATAAGCATAAAAATTCTTTAAAAAAGTTTTAAAATTCATATTTAATTGTTACATTTTTTAAAGTTAAAGTGGGAAATAATTGGGTGATGTATTGCTCTAACATGTCAAGCAAGATCTTAAAATAACGGATAAATTTAAAACAAAGAAAAAAAAGAAAATTAATACATGACAGAAATGAAAAATTTTGTATTATAATACAATTAAGTTGTTGTAAAATTTTTTAAAAAATTTTTTGTTTTTTTTTTTTTTTAATTCCGATTTTTTCTTTGGGGTTTGGGAGTCAACAAACGATTGTATTCTTCACTTTTTCCAACCTTCAGTCTCCCACCATTCATCCTAATCCTTTTATATTTCCAAGGAATTATTTTCTTTGGTGATTCCACCTCTTCTTAACATCGTATACAAGCATGCCCTCGTCTGATAATTCCTGTATAGGTGTGCTTTTTAGGTTTGTGAGGCGTAAATTTTTATGTCTATTTCGGAGTAAGGCTTCTTTTGGACGTCTTTTCTTGCGATTTTTGAAGTTTTTTTTTGCATTCTGGGATGGAAAAGGGTTTGGTATTGGGGATACAGAGGTTTCAGTTTCAACAGCAGGACATGTTTTGGTTGGAAAGGGGTAAACATTGATACAGTGGTTGAAGTGAGTGCTTTTTTAGATGAAAAAAATAGTAGATGTAGATAAACTATTAGATGTGGTAGGTGTAGTGTCTATTAAAAAACAGATAGTTGAAATTCTGATACGATGTAACTGTGACAAAAGATGTGGGTGGTAAGGGGTTTTGCGAGTTGTGGTTGATGATTTGCTCTACGGGAAATTTTGGAAGATATTGTGCTTTGGAATGGACACAAAAGGTTCAGTATTTTTAAAAAGGTGGACATACTATTTTCGTAATATTTTCATCAGTTTGGGTTGTTGTGGTTACAGATGGGGGTTTTGACAGCTTGTGCGTATGTTTGGGACAACTTGGGCTTTTAAATTTTCCCGTGCTTCTGCATGAAATATTTCTATTTGTTTTAATTGCTTGGATTTCTTTTTCTGTTTTCCATTTTGAGCATAATTTTGAGTCTGATGGGGACGGGGGAAAAATTCGCTTTTCGGCTCGGTACAATCCGTGGAAGAATGCCCAACGGATGCACATCGAACATGTTAACTGACCGCGGCAAGAGGTTTGGGGTGACCAAACCTCTGGCATAAAAAACGCAGAGGGTTCGGTAGTATGGACGTATTTTACAGTTGGGTAGCCAGCTTTTATTGTTGTCGGTAAGTTTGGGCTTTGAAAGTTAAAATTAAGTGTTTAGTTTGGGAAAAGTGTTGGGTCTTTTTTTAAATTTTGATTCTTCTGACCTGAATAACACCCCGATTGGAGAATCCCCCAAAAGGGTTTCCGTATCAGGAGTGGTCAAAGGTCAGGTTCAAAAAACACCGCAGGGAAATTTAGGGTTTTTTTGCGGACTTTTGTTACGGTTCATTAAAATGATTTCCGAGAAGAAATACTTTGTTTGTAACGCGGACGTAGTTTTTTATTGGAATCTCCGGTCGTAAACGTTTTTCATTCGGTTCGCCCCAATTCCCAAACAGTGCTTTTTTGAATAGCAAATGGCGATTTTTATACATATCATTGTTTTTGGGAAAGGGTAAAATTAAAATCGTGAATTTTGGGAGTTTCATTGACGTTAAAGGTTTTTTTGGGTAATACGAGGCCTTTACCCCGGGGGGAGATTTGGATCCATAACAACGCTCCCCCTTCATCCTGGCGTGCCTCCACCCCCCCACGGAGTCAACAAGGGGGGGAGTTTGCCCGGTCATCTGGCCAAAAAACCCGGCACGGCGCTTACCTGGAGTACCCCAGAACGTGAACGTCAGGGGGGAGGATCCCAAAGGGTAAAACCCCACACCTTATCCAGCACTAACCCTCGCAGTGTCTCTTCGGGGGCACCGAAAAGGGACTACCAGCCGATTGACGGAGCGGGCTCACTCCTGCCACCCGTCTGTGAAGCTGGGCCAAAAGGGGAAACCAGAGGTATCCCCGGCCCTAACCTTCTCCATATTGGGCGTGGGCAAAGGGGCAAAGGATCCCCAGAACCCTTTTCCCACGGGACGCCGCACACGGCAAACATGCGGGGCGGAAAACCAACGTTGTTAATCAAAACAAATAAAGTAACATAATCGTATTTAAAAAAAATACGAAAAAAAAAAATTAAATTAACGCAATAAAAATAAATCATAATATGTTTAATAAAAGAAAATTTTTTTTATAGAAAAACAAATTTGAACTAAGTTCATTTTGTAAGATTGTTCTTGGTCTGGGGGAAAAGGAAAAAAAGGGGGAAAATTTTAATGGCATGGAGAAGGGCCGAAAATAGAGAAAGATCACTAGGGTACCCTGGGTTCTTTTAACCCCTGTTTCCAAAGACAGTAAACCCCCAGGAGGAAAAAGACACTGGGCACCTCGGGGCGTGAAACCCCTACTCACCTAAAAGGAGGTGAGCCCCCCGGGGGCCGTCTACAGTAACGGGCCAAAAGGGAAGCAAGGCCCCAGGCCCCTAACCTCCTCCATACGGAGAAGCGTGGGCGGGAACGCAAAGGATCCCCAGAACACCATTTTCCCCTTACGGGACGCCGTACACGGCAAACATGCGGGTTGAAAAAACAACGGTGTTAATCAAAAACAAGTAAAGCAACATAATCAAAAATTTAAAGAAATATACGAAAAAGGAACTAAACTAACACAATACAAATGTAAACCATAATATGTTAGTAATAAAAAGAGTTTTTTCAATAGAAAAAACAAATTTTGAACGTAGTTCATTTTGTAATTTGGGTCTGTGGTCTAGACGGGAAAGAAGAAAAGGGAAATTTGAATGGCAAGAAGGAGGGCCGAAAATAGAGAAAGATCACTAGGGTACCCTGGGTTCGTGAAGCCCATGTTTACCAAAGACAGTAAACCCCTTAGGAGAAGGAAAAGATCACTAGGGCACCTCGGGAGCGTGAAACCCGTACTCACCTAAAGAAGGTGAGCCCCCTGAGGGGGTGAGTATTTTGAGTTTTGAGTAGTTTGAGTATTTTATTGTGATGTATATCCCTTATTTTAAATATAGTGATTCGCAAAAAAATGCACGAAAAAAATGCAGTAAAATATAATGCGGTATATAAAGAGTGAAATAATTATTTAAGAGTTTGAGCCTAACAGAGGGAAGAAATCATAAAGTGTTGGTATACTTTTGATTTGGATGCACGCTATCTCCCGACATGCCATAGATTGATTAAGTTACACCGGTTATAGGATGTCGTCAACGTACCACTCAAATTATAATCAATTACAAACTGGATACCTTTTTGCATTAACCTTTTAATAGAGAATTTTGAGAAACATCATTCAATTATGATGACTTGTACGTAAGATTAATAATAAGAAATAAGTATCGCAATTGATTTTACGCAAATTATACAGTTTTGTATACAGGGTGATTCGCTACGAGATAGGCACACTATTAGGGTGTAGGGGATACATTGATCATTCAGAATCACACTGGAATGCAGGGTCGCAATTGCCGCAATTACGAGCTGTGGTGCAAAGAAGCAGGAAAAAGAACAGAAATAGCAACATCTTAATGGGACAGGAAACATTTTTTGAAAGGTTGTACTACTGCAGGAGTTTGAAACTACGACACGACCAGAAATCGTCTGGCAGGCCTGACAGTGACGTTGTAAGGAATTCCTTACGTTTTGGAAGATACCTAGCATGTCACGTGTCCTCTTGGCAGCTCCAGATATTCGTGAATTTCCTTGAACAGAAAGAACAGGCGTCTCATGCACCAGACTTCTTCTGTGAACCTAGAATTTCACGTCTCATTAATATATTGATGTTTCTCTTCTTTTTACTCTGCTTCTTTGCAGTATAGCTCGCAACTGCGGCATGTGATTCCGAGTCGTCTCTATGCCCCCTACATACCCTACTAATTTGTCAGCCTGGTAGCAAATCCCCCTGTATATAAAAGGCCAAAAAATTGTATTTGTGTAAGAGGTCTCTCAGGGGTGTTAACTTTCTCTACAGGGCTGAAAATATAAGCAATTTTTAAATATATATGTCTTTGAAATACAAATTAAATAATTCGAATCTTTTACACATTATTTATA
This sequence comes from Trichonephila inaurata madagascariensis, assembly GCA_019973955.1. NCBI lineage: Eukaryota > Metazoa > Arthropoda > Arachnida > Araneae > Nephilidae > Trichonephila > Trichonephila inaurata. The sequence continues at coordinate 23,793 of BMAV01015983.1, read as the reverse complement.
CAGGAATGGAGCTTCAGAAACGTATAAAATGTTTAAAACATAATCATAATTTTAAAAATTACAAGCATATGAAAATAAGAAACATTTCTATAAGAAATATTAAAGAGTTAAAAAGTTTAAAGATTAGAAAGTTTTATGTTAAGCATACTCTTTTCAAAAATAGTAGCTTTAATTAATGGGTATAAGTTGAGAGATTTATAAAGGTATCCTTATTACACTGTAGTAATTTTATATTCATCGAGTAATAAATTATACTTTTTAAAAAATAAAAAAAATACTTTTTCAAACTTTTTAAAAAAATTCTCAATATTTCTCAAATGTTTTGGATATTAAATGATGTAGGGCTTAAAGAGTATGATACATTTTATATATAATTCTATAAAGTTTTACACATCAGAGGCTACTATTTTAGAAAATAGGATGCGCAACGCAAAAATTATTTAATATTTATTACATATTTTCATATGCTTATAAATTTTAAAATTGTGATTATATTTAAAACATTTTGTACTTTTTTGAAGCCATAGTCCTTTGTAAATATAGTGTGTAAAAAATTCCAATTGTTTAATTTAAATTTAGAAGAATTATACCTGTTTGAAAATTGTTTATAGTTTCACCCCTCGAGACAAATTTAACACCCCAGAGACCCCATAATAAATGAATCAAAATAAAACTTTTTGGATTATAAACAATAAATAAATATGATTAGATATATTATTCAAACAAATTATATAAACAAAATCTACTGCTGCCTTGTTTAAAAATATTCGCTATTACATTCTAGCCTCCAAATCGAACATCCCCCTCAGGGGGCTCACCTTCTTTAGGTGAGTACGGGTTTCACGCTCCCGAGGTGCCCTAGTGATCTTTTTCTCTTCCTAAGGGGTTTACTGTCTTTGGTAAACATGGGCTTCACGAACCCAGGGTACCCTAGTGATCTTTCTCTTATTTTCGGCCCTTCTCCTTGCCATTCAAATTTCCCTTTTCTTCTTTTCCCGTCTAGACCACAGACCCAAATTACAAAATGAACTATGTTCAAAATTTGTTTTTTCTATTGAAAAAACTCTTTTTATTACTAACATATTATGGTTTACATTTGTATTGTGTTAGTTTAGTTCCTTTTTCGTATATTTCTTTAAATTTTTGATTATGTTGCTTTACTTGTTTTCGATTAACACCGTTGTTTTTTCAACCCGCATGTTTGCCGTGTGCGCGTCCGAAGGAAAAATGTCTGGGATCCTCGTTCCACTGATGGAAGGTTATGCCTAGATACTCTGCGTTCCTTGGCCCCCCTTCCCCTGTAGACGGGTGGCGGAATGACCCGCTCCGTCAATCGGCTGGTATTTACCTCTCTTCGGTGTCCCCGAAGAACACTGCTTAGGGTTAGTGCTGCAGATAAGGGGTGTCGGGTTTACCCGTTGGACCCCTCACCTGGACTGTATCACTATCTTCTGGTGTACTCAGGTAAGCGCCGTGCCTGGTTCTTGGCCGTTGACCGGCACACTGCCCCCCCTTGTTGGACTCCGTGGGGGGTGGAGGACGCCAGGATGAAGTGGTATACGCGTTGTTATGGATCCAATGCTGCTGTGCCCGGGTAAAGGCCTCGTATTACCCAACCTAAATATTGACAAAATTGCGACTAATACAAGATTTTTATTACTTTCCTTACCGAACAATGAAATGTCTTCGAAATCACCTTTTGCTATTCAAAAAGCCCTCGTAGGAATAGGTGGTGAACCTAAATCAGTTAAAAGATTAAGATCAGGGGATCTACTAATTGAAACGGTCTCTGCTGTACAAACTAAGTCTTTCCTTCTAGCAAAATCGTTTCTTAATTCACCTTTAATAATAACCCCGCATAAAACTCTGAATTCATGTCGTGGTGTCATTTCTGAACCTGACCTGTTGACCACCCCCGATGCAGAAATTCTGGATGGATTCTCTTATCGGGTGTAATTAGGGCAGAAGAATAACAATTAAAAAAAATGCATCAATAATTCCGACCAAGCATATAATTTTAACTTTCAATAGCCCCAAACTTCCATCCACAATAAAAGCCGGTACCTTAACTGTAAAATTCGCCCCATATATACCAATCCTCTGCGTTGCTTTAGGGGGCCAGAGATTCGGTCACTCTAAACTTCTTGCCGCGGTCAATTGATATGCTCTAGATGTGCAACCGTTGGGCATTCTTCCACGGATTGTACTCTAAGAGCCGAAAAAGTTTAATTGTACCGAGCCCCACTCATCAAATTCAAAGTTATGCCCGAAATGGAAAACTGAAAAAAAAATACAGGGGAAAAAAAACAAATAAAAATATTACTTATCTTGAAGCCCGTAAAAATTTAAAAGTCCACAATCATCTCAAACATACGCTCAAGCGGCCAAATCCAGTATTAAAAACAATTCTACTCAAACAGACGAAAATATAACAAATGTGAAATGTCCACCTTTGAAGTTGCTTCAACCACTTTCATCCATCCCCAAACCAAATACATCAATAGCCACTCCTGTTTTTACCACATCATCTTCAGCCCAGGCAGAACTCTTACCCTCCACTTCTTCAATAGAAACTACAGTCACTGAACCTCAACCACCTACACTCACCACTACAAATACATCTTTAGAAACTGAAACCCACCCTCTTGCAACCTCTAATAAATTTACTGCACTTTTAAATGAAATTCAACCATTAGTTCCCTTACCAGAATCTATCCCTACTACATCCAATAGTGAACATTCGAATGCATCTGAAATCCCAAAAAGTGTAAAACGAAATTCAAGAAATAGAGGAAAACGCCCAAAAGTACAGAAACCAGAAATAGCAATAAAATGGCTCCCCCATAAACCCAGAAAGCCAGCACCTCAGGAGTATACTACTGATGACGAAAAAGTTATGTATGACGTGGAGGAAGAACTTGAGCCAGATCCTACGGATAAATTCGCCATTTCTGAATATAATAAAACAATCTGACAAATATATACGCGCGTTAACTCCGACGCGTTTCAGAAAAAGTAGGGAAATTTAAAAAAAATTAACATGAACCGCTTAAATTTTTTAAACTAAAACTTTTCATTAGTCTTTTTAATGCTTTACTTTAGATCTTGTTTGCTTTTATTTTTACTTGAAAACGAGTCATGCGTGGTTTTAAATTTTAACTTTTAAAACTTTGCCGTCAATATTTTACACATTTTATCAAATGTTTTAATATTTTTTAAAAAATGTTTGGCGCAGTATAGCCGAATTTGGCTCTTGCGCCATAAAACTCAAAATCACTCACTCCAAATCGAACATTTCAACATAAAACTGTATTTTTAGTTTCAAAATAAATGGAAGAAAAGGGAAAACTACGTTAAAAAGAACAGAAATGCCTGCCAGTTAAAGATTAAGACCATTCCTTTTTTTTTGAGATTTTTTTTCTTTTTCCCTTTTATAATCCAATCTAAAAAAAGCTTCAATGCGATTTTAGTATTCTCGTAATCTTTTTATGTAATGGGATTTCAATGGGCTTTTAAAGGGATTTTTTCCCCTATTTTCCTTCATATATCCTTTATTTATTTCTTCTAAGGAACGAAAAAGAATTTCGCGTGTGTATCTGGTATATATTTTTATCCCTATTGTTAAAGTGAATGCATTCGACAGTAAGTATTAGAAAAAAAACTATTTGTATTTCGTGATAATACTAGTAAATTGCAATGTGTTTTTTCTCACTTTTTGTATTACATTTTTAATGTTAAGTAATGTTGTTTATTTGATAAGGAAGGTAGGTTTTGAGGAAGGTAGGGAAAAAAATGCAAATCGTAACTGCGGCATGTGATTCCGAGTCGCTCTATGCCCCTACATACCCTACTTCTAATTTATCAGCCTGGCAGCAAACTCTGTATATAAAAAGGCCAAAAAATTGTATTTTGTGTAAGAGGTCTCTCTGTGGGTGTTAACTTCTTACAGGGCTGAAAATAGCAAGTACTTTTTAAATATATATGTCTTTGAAAATAAATTAAATAATTGAATCTTTTACACATTATTTATACAGGAATGGAGCTCAGAAACGTATAAAATGTTTTAAAACATAATCATAATTTTTTTAAAAATACAAGTTATATGAAAAATAAGAAACATTTCTATAAGAAATACAAAGAGTTAAAAGTTTAAAGATTAGAAAGTTTTTATAAGCTAAGCATTACTTTTCAAAAAAATAGTAGCTTTTAATTAATGGGTATAAGTTGAGAGATTTATAAAGGTATCCTTGTTTACACTGTAGTAATTTTATATTCATCGAGTAATAAATTATACTTTTAAAAATAAAAAAATACTTTTCAAACTTTTTAAAAATTCTCAATATTTCAAATGTTTTGATATTAAATGATGTAGGCTTAAAGAGTATGATACATTTTATATATAATTTATAAAGTTTTACACATCAGAGGCTACTTTATTTTAGAAAATAGGATGCGCAACGCAAAAATTATTTAATATTTATTACATATTTTCATATGCTTATAAATTTTAAAAATTGTGGATGATATTTAAAACATTTTGTACTTTTTGAAGCCATAGTCCTTTTGTAAATATAGTGTGTGTACCCAATTGTTTAATGCAAATTTAGAAGAATTATACCTGCTTTGAAAATTGTTTATAAGCCTCACCCCTCGAGACAAATTCTGCACACCCCAGAGACCCTATAATAAATGAATCAAAATAAAACTTTTTGGATTATAAAACAATAAATAAATATGATTAGATATATTATTCAAAACAAATTATATGCAAAACAAAAATCTACTGCTGCCTTGTTTAAAAATACCGCCATTACATTCTAGCCTCCAAATCGAACATCCCCAGGCCTACCTTCTAGGTGAGTACGGGTTTCACGCTCCCGAGGTGCCCTAGTGATCTTTTCTCTTCCTAAGGGGCTTTACTGTCTTGTAAACATGGCTTCACGAACCCAGGGTACCCTCTATAGTGATCTTTTCTCTATTTTCGGCCCCTTCTCCTTGCCATATTCAAATTTCCCTTTTCTTCTTTCCCGTCTAGACCACAGACCCAAATTACAAAATGAACTATAAATTAAAATTTGTTTTTCTATTGAAAAAACTCTTTTTATTACTAACATATTAAGTGGTTTACATTTGTATTGTGTTAGTTTAGTTCCTTCTTTTTCGTATATTTTTAAATTTTGATTATGTTGCTTTTATTTATTTTCGATTAACACCGTTGTTTTTCAACCCGCATGTTTGCCGTGTGCGGCGTCCTGTAGTGGGGAAAAATGGTACTTGGGGATCCTTGCGTTCCCTTTGCCCACGCTTCCAGTATGGGAGGTTAGTGGCCTAGGGGATACCTCTGCGTTCCCTTTGGCCCACGCTTCACCGTAGACGGGTGGCAGGGAGTGAGCCCGCTCCCGTCAATCGGCTGGTAGTGCTCCTCTCTCTCTTCGGTGTCCCCGAAGAGACACCTCGCTGTAGGGTTAGTGCTGCAGTGATAAGGGGTGTCGGTTTACCCGTTGGACATCCCCACCCTCCGGACTGTATCACTATCTCTGCGTACCCAGGTAAGCGCCGTGCCTGGTTCTGGCCAGCTGACCGGCACACTGCCTCCCCTTGTTGGACCTCGTGGGTGGGTGGAGGCACGCCAGGATGAAGTGGTATACGCGTTGTTGTATGGATCCAATGCTGCTGTGCCTCGGCAAAGGCCCCGTATTACCCAAGCAACCTAAATATTGACAAAATTGGGTGACTAATACAAGATTTTATTACTTTCCTTACCGAACAATGAAATGTCTTCGAAATCACTCCTTTGCTATTCAAAAAAGCTCCTCGTAGGAATAGGTAGAACCCAAATCGTTAAAAGATTAAGACTAGGGATCTACTAATTGAAACGGTCTCTGCTGTAAATAAACTAAGCTCCTTTCCTTCTAGCAAAATCGTTTCTTAATTCACCTTAATAATAACCCCGCATAACCTCTGAATTCATGTCGTGGTTTCATTTTCTGAATCTGACCTTGCTGACCACCCTGATGCAGAAATTTTGATGGATTCTCTTATCAGGCGTAATCTTGTGGCCGAAGAATAACAATTAAAAAAGATGCATCAATAATTCCGACCAAGCATATAATTTAACTTTCAATAGCCCCAAACTTCCATCCACACAAAGCCGGTTACCTTTAACTGTAAAATTCGCCCATATATACCGAATCCTCTGCGTTAAGCTTTGGCGCTGTGAGATTCGGTCACTCCCAAACTTCTTAAGCTGCGGTTGATTGATATGCTCTAGATGTGCAACCGTTGGGCATTCTTCCACGGATTGTACCCCCTAGAGCCGAAAATGTGTTAATTGTACGAGCTCCACTCATCAAATTCAAAGTTATGCCCGAAATGGAAAACTGAAAACAAATACAGTGGAAATAAAACAAATAAAAATATTACTTATCTTGAAGCCCGTAAAATTAATAGTCCCACAATCATTCAAACATACGCTCAAGCGGCCAAATCCAGTATTAAAAACACCTACTCAAACAGACGAAAATATAACAAATGTGAAATGTCCACCTTTGAAGTTGCTTCAACCACTTTCATCCATCCTCAAACCAAATATTATCAATAGCTAATTTGTTTTAACACATCATCTTCAGCCCAGCAGAACTCTTACCCTCCACTTCTTCAATAGAAACTACAGTCACTGAACCTCAAACCACCTACACTCACCACTACAAATATCTTTAGAAACTGAAACCCACCCTTGCAACCCTAATAAATTTTTACTGCACTTTTAAATGAAATTCAACCATTAGTTCCCCTTACCAGAATCTATCCCTACTACATCCAATAGTGAACATTCGAATGCATCTGAAATTCCAAAAAGTGTAAAACGAAATTCAAGAAATAAATAGAGGAAAACGCCCAAAAGTACAGAAACCAGAAATAGTAATAGTGCCTTACCCACATAAAACCCAGAAAGCCAGCACTCAGGAGTATGTAATACCGATGACGAAGCATTACGTTTATAAAAGACGTGGAGGAAGAACTTGAGCCAGATCCTACGGATAAATTCGCCATTTCTGAATATATTGTGAAAACAATCCTGACAATATATACGCGCGTTAACTCCGACGCGTTTCAGAAAAAAAGTAGGAATTAATAAAAATTAACATGAACCGCTTAAATTTTTTAAACTAAAACTTCTTTTCATTGGGTCTTTTTATGCTTTACTTTAGATCTTGTTTCGCTTTTGTTTCTTACTGAAAACGAGTCATGCAAATGGTTTTAAATTTTAACTTTTAAAAACTGTGCTGTCAATATTTTAACATTTTATCAAATGTTTTAATATTTTAACAAATGTTTGGCGCAGTATAGCCGAATTTGGCTCTTATGCCATAAAACTCAAAATCACTCACACCTTAAATCGAACATTTCAACATAAAACTGTATTTTTAGTTCAGTAAATGGAAGAGCAGGCGTGAAAACTACAAGCAAGAACAGAAATGCCTGCCAGTTAAAGATAAGACCATTCCTTTTTCGAGATTTTGTTCTTTTCCTTATATAATCCAATCTAAAACAAGCTTCAATGCGATTTAGTATTCTCGTAATCTTTTCATGTAATGGGGATTTCACAGGGCTTTTTAAAGGGATTTTTCCACTATTTCCTTCTATATCTTTATTTATTTCTTTCTAAGGAAACGAAAAAGAATTTCGCGTGTGTATCTGGCATATATTTCTTATCCCTATTGTTAAAGGAATGCATTCGACAGTGGGCATTAGAAAAACTATTTGTATTTCGTGATAATACTAGTAAATTGCAATGTGTTTTTTCTCACTTTTTGTATTACATTTTTAATGTTAAGTAATGTTGTTTATTTGATAAGGAAGGTAGGTTTTGAGGAAGGTAGGGATATAAAAAATAGAAATACGAAATGATATACCTTTTTTATAACCTTAATTCAGTTCCTAAATTTTCAGTAGATAATATATAGAAATAGAATTATGTTCCTGCCAATACAATGTAATGCTGTGAAAAATGAAGTTCAGAACATGTTTAAAAATGCTCCATAGAATATGCTCCATACAAATTCAGGTTTCTGAGTTATTGCATATTACGAATTTTTTCCTTAATTATCCAAACTTTGAGGAAACTAACAGGGTTATTTTTTTAATCAGACAAGTTAGCATCCACGTATTAAAGGCCTTTTTTATAAGCATGTATTGTTGCTGTCTATAAAAATATATAGATTTCGTATTCTAATTTAAATATTTTTTTCTACGTTATTTGTGTAATAAAGGATTTTTGTCAGCCATTTTATTACCTAAACCAGTTTTTGAAATGATGTTGAAATAATATCGTAATTACTTAAGCACTTATTGCGCATAATTTTGCTGTACTTGATACTGATATAATTTTTGAAAAAATGCGTGTCAGGGTATTTATGGGAATACCTCATTCAATTCCTAATATTAGTTCACACTCTCCCTATATATAAATATAAATCTTGTTCAGATTTCACCGTTAAAAAATAAATCGCCATTCTTCACTCAAGTTCAAATACAGTTTTAAAACTTATAGTGGACGACACTGATGTTAATGCAGTTTTTCAAATATTGATACATTAATTAAATTTTATTTTTCAATTTTAAATTTATTTTGCCTTGTTTTTGACAAACTAGCTGCAACAGATAGTGTCAGTAGGTTTTTCTAACAAATTTTTTCATTTTCTCAAGGGGACTCCGTTAGCCTAGTGGTCAAGGTAACTGAAACGGGCCGGTGTGTGTGTCGCGAGTTCGAGCCTAGTACCGCTGAAGACCCGATGTGTAGAGTGAGCGGCGCATGTTTAAAATCAGCAAACTTAAACACCTTCCTTGGTGTGGAAGTGTGGCAGCTTGCAAGGGTAGATAGCTCAAGTGTCGCCTCAGTCACTTGGACCATGGTTCAAAATGACAAGGCCCTGTGGGGCTCACAAATCTCTTCTTTGTAGTGAGTACGGGTTTCACGCTCCCGGAGGTGCCCTAGTGATCTTTTTTCTCTTCCTAAGGGGTTTACTGTCTTTGGTAAACATGGGCTTCACAAACCCAGGATACCCTAGTGATCTTTCTCATTTTCGGCCCTTCTCCTTGCCATTCAAATAAATTTCCCTTTTACTTTTCCCGTCTAGACCACAGACCAATGTTACACAATGAACTTTTGAGCCTCAAAATTTGTTTTTTCTATTGAAAACTCTTTATTACTAACATATTATGGCTTTACATTTTGTATTGTGTTAGTTTCTAGTTTCTATTTCTTTGCTATTTCTTTAAATTTTGATTATGTTGTTTTTTATTTGTTTCGATTAACACCGTTGCCTTTTTCAAACCCCGCATGCTTGCTGTGTGCGGCGTCCCGTAAGGTGTACTCGCGCGCCTGGGATCCTTTGCGTTCCTGCCCACGCTTCCCGTAGGGAGGGCGTTAGTGGCCTAGGATACCTCTGCGTTCCCTTTGGCCCACGCTTCGTAGACGGTGGCAGGAGTGCGTAGTTCGCTCCTGTCAATCGGTTGGTAAATTTCCTTCGGTATCCCCGAAGAGACACTGCTATAGGTTAGTGCTGCAGATAAGGGGTGTCGGGCTTTACCCGTTGGATCCCCGCACCCTGACTGTATCAATTATCTTCTGGGTGTACTCTGGGGTAAGCGTCGTGCCTGGTTTTGGCCAGATGACCGGCACACTGCCTCCCTCTTGTTGACCCGTAGTGGTGGAGGCACGCCAGGACGAAGCGGTATACGCGTTATTATGGATCCAAAGCTGCTGTGCCCGGGTAAAGGCCTCGTATTACCCACCAAACAGTCGATGAAATATCAACGAATTCAAGATTTCTACTAATTTCTACCGCCAGATGAATTGTCGTTAAAAACCATTTGGCATACACAAAAGCCCTCATTGGAATAGGGTGGTGAACCGGAAATCAGTAAAACGACTGCGTTCCGGGGATCTACTAATTGAAACGAATTCCGTTTACAAACAAAGTCTTTGTCCTTGCAAAAATCCTTCTAAATTGTCCTGTTTCTGTGGTTCCACACAAGTCATCACTTAACTCTTGTCGAGGTGTCATTTCGAACTCCTGACCTATTTATCCACTACTGATGAAAATCCTGATGGATTTCATTAGTGCTGGCCTGTATCAGAAGAATAACAATTAAAAAGACACATCAATAATTCCCACCGTAAACATATACCTGTACAACGTTTAACAGCCCCAAACTACCGACAATAAAAGCTGGCTACCCACTGTACTTCTCCGCCCGTACATTCCGGCTGCTGTTTCAGTGCCAGAGGTCTGACACCTCACAAACTTTCAAGCCGTGGTCAACTTACTTGCTCTTAGATGTGCGTCTGTTGGATGCTTCCAGATTGCAGTTCCAGGAGCTTAAATGTACAACCGCCCATTCCGCTGATTCAAAAATCCCCTGCCCCAAGTGGAGAACTGAAAAGAAATTCAAGTAATCAAAACCAATAAAAATATACCTTATTTAGAAGCACGAAAATTAATAGTTCCAATAAAGTTATCCCAGGACCTCTATGCAATGGCGGCCTCAAACCTCAACTATAACCATAACACAAACTGATGAAACCATTACAAAATAGTATGCCCGCCGCTGAAGTTATTACAACCATTGATAACCGCCCTCCAGAAAGACAACAATATCTTCCAAAAATTCTCAGCCAGCGTTTCCAAATCACTTCCAACCATAACTCCGGGCAAACCCCTACCATCCACAATATCTTCTGTAACAGTTACATCGTCATCAGAATCTCAACCATCTGTTCCCTTTAATAGATACTACCCCAATCCCCATCATCTGCAATACTACCAACAACTCAAAGCGAAAGCCTTGCGCCACCAATACCCATTACTACCACTACTACTTCCCCTAGCAATAGCTTCCAAATACCTTGCTTCATCGTTATCAACTGAAATACCCCTAGTTCTTACAACCCCCAATACCTTGTGCCACCTATCAATCCAAATGATGTTCAAATCATCAAAGCTTCCATATCAGGTAGTCTACAGCTACTACATCCCAATAAGAAACATAACACATCCCAACGAAATTCAAGAAATAGAAGAAAACGCCCAAAAATGGCTGTAAAAACCAGAAATAGAAATAAAAAATGACTCAGATAATGTAAAACCCAGAAAGCCAGCACCTCAAGAATATACTAATGGATGAAGGCTAATGTATGTTTATAGCGCTAGAGGTGAAAAACTTGAAAGCCAGATCCTCTGGATAAAAAACAAGATGTCAAAAATGTTTTAAACGATCCTCAAGCATATATGCAAGTTAACACCAACCCGATTCAGGACAAATAAAAGCTTAAATATATATATATTTTTTAACATGTATTGCTCTGACTCTGAAATAAACCAACATATGTTCCATTCCTTGTTTTCAATTGTTTTACCTCTAATATAAGGAGCCTGACTTGGTGGGCAAATCCCCACCCTAAAAATTTCTTTATTTATTTTGAAACGGTTTAATGTGATTGAATTTAACTTTTAAAACTGTATTATCATTATATTTAAATATTTTGCTAAAATATTTCAAATTTTAGTAACAAATGTTTGGCGAAAAGAGTAAATGGTGAATTGGCTCTTGCGCCAGAAACCCCACACCCACCGCTCACCAAAATGACAAGGTCCGTCGCCAAAAGCCCTCAAGTAGCTGAACAGTGACACGTAAATATTCACTCACTCATGGTTTCAATTATATTTTCTAAACTTGTAGTGGATGACACTTGATGGTGCTGTCACAGTTTTTCAAAATGTTATAATTCATTACTCAAATTTCCTAACTAACTGGATACAAATTTGTTCTTCGTTGAATTCTAAAGTAGAATCATCTTTACTTTTGGTATTACTTTTTTTCGTATGCTCCAGTTCCGTGCCCATTTTAACACTATTCTAGGCTAAATATAAGTTCTCTCTCTCTCTCCCTCAAAGCTCGTACCCCTTAGGTGAGTTCTCGGCTCTACCGCCCCGAGGTACCCTGGGGTGATCTTTCTCCTCTCCTAAGGGGTTTACTGTTCTTTGCGGGAAACAAGGGGCTTCCACGAACCCGGTGTACCTTAGTGATCTTTTCTATTTTCGGCCCCTTCTCCCTGCCATTCAAATTTCCCCTTTTCTTCTTTTCCCGTCTAGACTCCGCATTACAGACCAGAATCCAGTGGTAAGTGAACTTTTATTCAAAATTTTTTTCTATAGAAAACCCCGCCGCTTCAACATATTATGGTTTACATTTTGTATTGTGTTAGTTTAGTTCTCTTTTTGTATATTTTAAAAATTTTGATTATGTTGTTTTATTTATGCTTGATTAACACCGCGGGTTAGTTTCTCTTCAACTCAGTTTGTTTTCGCCGTGTGCGGCATCCCGTAAGGGAGGGAAAATGGTGTTCTGGGATCCTTTGCGTTCCCTTTGCCCACACTCCTCCAAGTATGTAGGTGAGGTTAGTGGTCTCAGGGGGATACCTCTTGCGTTCCCTTTGGCCCACGCTTCACTGTAGACGTGCAGGTGCAGGAGTGAGCCCGCCCTGTCAATCGCAGCTGGTGTAGTACCTTCTTCGGTGTCCCCAGTTGACACTGCTGTGGGTTAGTGCTGCAGATAAGTGGGTGTCGGGTTTACCTGTTGATCCTCACCTGGACTGTATCACCATCTTCTGGGTGTACCTGGGTAAGCGCCGTGCCTGGTTTTTACCAGATGATCGGCAACACCGCCTCTTGTTGACTCCGTGGTGGGTGGAGGCACGCCAGGATGAAGTGTTATACGCGTTGTTATGGATCCAATACCGCTGTGCCCGTAAAGGGCCTCGTATTACCCAACAAACCTAACGTCGATGAAACTGCCAAAAATCGTACTTGATTTTTAATTCTTTATCCTTGCCGTACAATATGTGTAAAAATCGCCATTTGCTATTCATAAAAGCACTGAATAGGAGGTATAACCCCTAAGTCAGTAAAACGTTTAAGATCCGGTGATTTATTAATTGAAACAAGCTCTTGCACCCAAACTAAGTCATTTTACTAACCAAATCTTTTCTTGATTTTCCAACAGTAAGTCCTCACAAATCACTTAATACTTCCTGAGGTGTCATTTCTGAACCTGACTTGTTGAGTTACTTGGAACGGAAATCCTTGATGGCTTTCAGATCAGGGTGTGATTCAGGTCAGAAGAATTACTATAAAAAAGATATCACAATAATTCCTACAAAACATTTAATACTAACATTTAATAGCCCCAAACTTCGTTTACAATAAAAGCAGGCTACTCTAAACTGTAAGATTCGTCCCCTACATACCGAACCTCTGCGCTGTTTCAATGTCAGAGGTTCGGACACTCACAAACTTCCTGTCACGGTCAACTTACTTCTGCTCTAGATGTGCGTCTGCTGGACATGCTTCCACAGATTGCGTGTTCTAGAGCCAAAAATGTATAAACTGCTCACAACCTCATCCATCAGATTCCAAAAATTTGACCTAAATGGAAAATAGAGAAACAAATACAAGATATAAAAACAAATAAAAATATTTCTTATCCGAAGCACGTACTAATAGTCCCACAGTTATCTCAAACATACGCCCGGAAAGCCGCCAAATCCCCACCATAAATAGTCGTGCTACCCAAACAGATGAAAATATAACAAAAAATAAAATGTCCAATCTTTAAAATTACTTGAACCACCCCTAAAACAAATATATCAATATCCACCCTATTTCCAATATCATTCAACGTAAAGCCCAACTCGTGCCATCCACCACAGAAATTACCGTCTTCGAACCCCAGTCACCTGTTCCTCTGTACCTAGTAATGTACTTCCACCACAAACAATAAGGTCACCCCTTATTAAAAGTCATCATTCATGTCCGCTTCCCTCATCCAACTCCAATACTCAACCCCCTTCTGCTCTACAACAATAGAGAATTTGAATTGAAAACAGAAAAATTCGGGATAGGAAAAGAAAAAATACTTAAAACAATAGTAAAAATGACCTCGCATAGACCGCGAAAAACCAGCTTCTGATGAGTACATAAGGGAGTGGAAGAAATGATTATTCCACGACGTGGAGGATGAAATTAAATCTAATCCCACTATGTGAAAAAAAATGGAAAGACTTATTTTCAAGGGAGATTTACTTTAACTCCTACAAGATACAGAGAAAATAGCTTTTCTGAATACCAGTCAAACTTGGTGCGGAATTCTAACCACCAATCTGTTTTTTAAATATACCGAGAATGACTTTATACGTATTTTTAAGATTTTAAATTTTCTTAACAGAAATTTTGTATTAACTTTTTAATAATAATATCGAATGTTTGCGCACTTTAGCCGTAAATTGGCTCTTGCGCCAATAACCCCAACAATCACTCACTCACTCACACCTCTCTCATGAGTTTGAGCTTAGTAATGCTAAAGACCCGCCTTGTAGAGGGGCCAATGCATATTTGTCTTTCGAGGCCTCAAACATCCTCTCTCGTTGGTAAGGAGCTGTTTTGAAAGTGGTGTAAGTTCATTTTTTGATAAAGAGTTAGGATAATGATGACATTGACGACCGGTGGCGTAGTTGGTTTGTCGCTGGTCTTCGCCACCTAAGGTTGTGTGTTCGACCCGGCCCAAGTCGAGGATTTTCATGAGGGAGAAAATTGACAGCGTCCATGTTATATGATTATGCGGCATGTAAAAAATCCCTTGAGTGTACCCGTTTGGCTTGGATGCTCTCGACAAAATTAAATTCTCAAGGATAAATTTCGCATTCACAGAAAGTCGAGCCGTAACTAAGACTGAAATTAATTGCGGCAATCGGTATCGTGGAAAGTATGGTGCCGCACTAAAGATACCAGCTCCAGGGGAATGCACTAGGGCGAAAGGTAGAAATACCAACTGTGTAAAACCTTACTAGAGAAAATAATAATTATAACATTCAATGCAATGTGCTATGTGATCTTTTATCTATTAACATTTCCCCAAAACATTCCTTTAAAAATTTTTTATCCTTAGTCAATATAACATGTAATTAATGAAATATATATATATATACTCATTTTAAAAAGTGATACATATTTCCATATAATATGGATCTCTTACACCACTTTCAAAGAAAGTACACATACAAAATTTGAAGCCACTTATCTTGATGATTGTACGGTTTATAATTGCTGTCACATATATTGTAGTTTCTTTATCATCAAAATACATTATTACTGCATTCAATGCATTATTATTGTATGGATGGGGGCGATTATAACTAAGGATTGAAAAATGGGTCACAAATATTGAAAGTTTGAGAAGCCCTGAGTTTTACTAATAAACAAAGCACCTCTTTTTAAAAAGGTGTGGACCCTGCTAACACTTACTATTACGTAACCTCGAGCCAAAACAATACTGACCTCGTCTAGTTGTAAGAACCTTTGCGTAATTATTTTTATAAGGTACTGTGTGTGAGTTCCTGCATGGATGAGATTATAAATTATCTTTATATTTATTTAATGCATTCAAAATATAATTAAAAATGTAAATTTTGTTTATAAGCAAAGTGGAAGTATTAAGAAGCACGTAACGGTCATCTTGCTTATATGGTCTTAAATTATAAAATTGTATACTGTTATATGTAAGTTAAGCATTCTAAAAAATTGGAATTATCAAGGCGACTGCCAACCTTCGACCCAATTTTTATAAAAATAAATTTTGAAACAAATTGAGTGTTTTTAGGAAGAAAAAATTCAAATAAAAGATATGTAAATAAATAAAATTTTAAATAAATACGGTACTTTTTAGAAAATCGGTTAAGTTGAAGGAAATTTACCAAATGTTTACTAAAACGTGGTAACACTGTATGTACCCTCTAACAACATACTTTTCTTTTATAATAATACGTACATAGTATGGTGCTCTTCAAAATGAACCAAAATCTAAGAGAGAAATATTTAAATACAAAAAAAAAAATACAGACAGTTATACATAATAATATGAAAATATTATATTTTTTTGCCTTTTCTTTTATATAAAAACTACCCTAATAAAAATTATTTAACCTACAACAAAACTTATGGTCCACTTTATGAAAATAGTATACCAAACATATATTCCCAACAAAATTCCAAAAACGCTTATCTGGTTTGGTTCTCTAAGATATCATGTATCGGGTAAAGCCAAGTTTCTTTTTCGAAAAACATAATTTTGAGAAAAACTCATTTAAAGTTTTATCTTACTGCCCTTTTGTATAAATTGATGTTTTTTTTTTTTTTAAATCACTGTAACTTTATTTTCTTTACTCCAAGTGTGTAAAGGAAAAGAGAAAACCTGTTTTGAAAGAAAATTTTTCAAACTATAAGATTTTGAAATAAAAATGCCTTATGTAGACGAAAAGCAAATATTTTTCTAAGTGTGGTAAGGCAATCACCTTAAATTACATTCTAATTCGTGAAATTTATATGCATGAGGTAAGAAATAGTATTTTCTACAATGATTATAAGGCATACTAAATAAATAAATAAAAAAATATATAAGCACATTTTATTTAAATGATTATAAAGTGCAAACAATAATTTTGATTAATGATTATAAAACGCAAATAATAATTTTGATTAATGATTATAAATTGCAAATAATAATTTTGATTAATGATACTAATGTTTTACAATTATTACAATTATTTAATTTATCAAATCTTTATCAAATGTTTAGAAGAAGTTTAAAGCAACGTGAGTACCATAATGTAATTATCAAGAAACAAATTATTAAAATAACCCAATTCATATATGAATTTACTCTATTAAAAGTTATCATAGCATGCTCTTAATTGAGATTTTGGTTGTCAGGCCTCATTTTGAAAAGCAAAATTGAAAATCCGAAACTCTTTTTTCTTTCCAACAACCCATTTCTGAATCTAGTAAATCAAAGGACTAAGATTTATTTAAACAAATTCAAGTATTCTAGATGTTGAACCGCAGCCAAATCTAAAAGAAGTATATTATTGTCTCTAAAATACACAAAATTTCGTCAATTTTAGCTTGTAAGACGGCTCTGAGATTGTCCTACTTAAGTTTGTATTTATATCTTCTTTGCAACGGAGACGAATTGATCTAATTTATTAAAGAGTGAGGTTGACCCTTAAATAGATGACCCTCTCTTGCTTAGAATTAATTTAGTAGAGCAATGTTCTTAATAAATTTCGTAAGTGAATTGGTTTCTTTTTTTTTTTTTACTCTTCGTATATATATTGCGATAAAAAGTTCTAGATAAATTTATTATTTTCTTTTACGCGAAATATTATTTTTTCTAAAAAGAGTTACTTAAAACCATTTGGAAAAGTTGTATTGATATATTACACACAGCCAAAAACGGAAATAACGACTTATTTTCACACATATAAAATGTAAATGTTGTTTACAATTCTAATTTAAAGTTGAATAGTAGAAATTTGAAGTTGTTGACAGTTTGACTTGCTATTTAGGTTCAGAAATTCAACAAATAGAAACGATTGTACTACCGGAAATCCAGAAGAGAATTACTACGGCTAACAGATGTCTTAATGGAATACGAAAATATATGAAATCGAATTTAATCAAAAGAAAAACAAAAGTTCTACTGTATGTTTTCTCCTTTTAAGATCAGTATTAAAATTTATGCATCTGAAATTTGGTCCATGTCTCTGAACAGATGAGGACATGATAAATATCTACGAAAAGAAGATTCGAAAGACGTTATTTTGATGAATAAAGGAAACGAATTTGGCGATCAGGTTTCGGTTTCTTTATCACCGTATAAAGAAATCTAACATCATTATCTATAAAAATGGGCTCACAAATCAATGGGTAGGTCACAATTGCTAGAATGGACGAAGGCCAAACCACTAAAAGTCTTCAATGCCCAACCGAATTGGCAATATAATGACATACCAAACCTAAGATGGACTAGTGTTGAGAATTAAAAATTCGGAGAACCTCTACAGGAAGAAGGCTGGTCTAGAAAAGGCTTCTGGAGAAGCGCTGTTGCCTAATCTCGGCTGCTGTCGAGCCACCGATGAAGGAAGGAAGGAAATGTTTAAAAATATTTCTAATATAAGAAATAAAACAAAAGCCACTTTTAAAACAACAATGCAAACTGTTTGCAATAGTGCTTGCCAATTTTAGAAGCTTCTTGGAGCTACCGAATTGTTTTTAAATCCTACATACTCGTGAACTGCCAACCAAAAGAACAACCAACGTTTTAAATAATCATATATTTTCTTCTGGCCTATAAACTTACATTTAATAAATAATCAATTTAACCCGTGGAAGTTGCTAAGTGCGTACTCGATACTAATGTTAATCCTAGATGGGTGACGAAGTCTATCTAAAAGTTGTTTTTTAATTTTATCCGAAAAACAATTTTGGAAAAAAATCGCCATTTGCTATTCATAAAGCACTAATTAGAGTAGGTGGCGAACCTAAGTCAGTAAAACGTTTAAGATCCGGTGATTTATTAATTGAAACAAGCTCTGCACTCCAAACTAAGTCATTTTTACTAACCAAATCTTTTCTTGATTTTCCTGTAACAGTAAGTCCTCACAAATCACTTAATACTTCCCGAGGTGTCATTTCTGAACCTGACTTGTTGAGCACTTCTGGAACGGAAATCCTTGATGGGCTTTCAGATCAGGGTGTGATTCAGGTCAGAAGAATTACTATAAAAAAAGATAATACAATAATTCCTACAAAACATTTAATACTAACATTTAATAGCCCTAAACTTTCGTTTACAATAAAAGCAGGCTACTTAAACTGTAAGATTCGTCCCTACATACCGAACCCTCTGCGCTGTTTCAAATGTCAGAGGTTCGGACACTCACAAACTTCCTGTCACGGTCAACTTACTTGCTCTAGATGTGCGTCTGCTGGACATGCTTCCACAGATTGCGTTCTAGAGCCAAAATGTATAAACTGCTCACAACCTCATCCATCAGATTCCAAAATTTGACCTAAATGGAAAATAGAGAAACAAATACAAGATATAAAAACAAATAAAAATATTTCTTATCCGGAAGCACGTAAATTAATAGTCCCACAGTTATCTCAAACATACGCTCAAGCTGCCAAATCTCTACCATAAATAATGCTACCCAAACAGATGAAAATATAACAAAAATAAAATGTCCACCTTTAAAATTACTTGAACCACTCCCTAAAACAAATATATCAATATCCACTCCTATTTCCACATCATCTTCAACGCAAGCCCAACTCGTGCCATCCACCACAGAAATTACCGTCTCTGAACCTCAGTCACCTGTTCCTGTACCTAGTAATGTACTTTCCACCACAAACAATATGTTCACCCCTATTAAAGCTTCATCATCCATGTCCGCTTCCTCATCCAACTCCAATACTCAACCCCCTTCTGGCTCTACAACAATAGAGAATTTGAATTCGAAAAAAACAGAAAAATTCGGGATAGGAAAAGAAAAAAAAATACTTAAAACAATAGTAGACATAAAAATGACTCCGCATAGACCGCGAAAACCAGCTTCTGATGAGTATACAAGGGAGGCGGAAGAAATGATTATCTACGACGTGGAGGATGAAATTAAATCTAATCCTAATTATGTGAAAAAAAATGGAAAGACTTATTTCAAGGGAGATTTACTTTTAACTCCTACAAGACAGAGAAAATAGCTTTTTCTGAATACCAGTCAAACTTGGTGCGGAATTCTAACCACCAATCTGTTTTTTTAAATATACTGAGAATGACTTTTATACGTATTTTAAGATTTTAAATTTTCTTAACAGAAATTTTATTAACTTTTTAATAATAACGAATGTTTGGCGCAATTTAGCCAAAATTGGCTCTTGCGCCAATAACCCCAACAATCACTCACTCACTCACACTCTCTCTCTCTCATGAGTTTGAGCTTAGTACCGCTAAAGACCCGCCTTGTAGAGGGGGCCAATGCATATTTAATCTTTCGAGGCTCAAACATCCTCTCGTTGGTATGAGCCGTTTTCTTTGAAAGTGGTGTAAGTTCATTTTTGATAAAGAGTTAGATAATGATGACATTGACGACTGGGTGGCGTAGTTGGTTTGTCGCTGGTCTTCGCCACCTAAGGTTGTGTGTTCGACCCGGCCCAAGTCGGAGGATTTTCATGAGGGAGAAAATTGACAGCGTCCATGTTATATGATTATGCGGCATGTAAAAACCTTTGATTTACCCGTTGGTTTTGGATGCTCGACAAAATTAAATTCTCAAGGATAAATTTCGCATTCACAGAGTCGGTTGCAACTGGGCATCAAAATTAATTGCGGCAATCGGTATCGTATATATGGTGCCGCACTAAAAAGTGATACCAGCTCCAGGGGAATGCACTAGGGGCGAAAGGTAGAAATACCAATCCGTGTAGCCCCATTAGAGAAAATAATAATTATAACATTCAATGCAATGTGCTATGTGATCTTTTTATCTATTAACATTTCCCCAAAACATCCTTTAAAATTTTTATCCTTTAGTCAATATAAATTTACGTAATTAATGAAATATATATATATATAATTACTTAAAAAGTGATACATATTTCCATATAATATAAAATGGACTTACACCACTTTCAAAGAAAGTGGCTGATATACAAAATTTAATACTTATCTTGATGATTTGTACGGTTTATAATTAAGGTCACATATATTGTAGCTTTATCATCAAAATACATTATTACTGCATTCAATGCATTATTATTGTATGGATGGGGGCGATTATAACTATGATTGAAAAATGGGTCACAAATATTGAAAGTTTGAGAAGCCCTGAGTTTACTAATAAACAGCACCCTTTTAAAAGGTGTGACCCTCTGCTAACATCTACTATTACGTAATCCCCGAGCCAAAACAATTGACCTCGTCTAGTTGTAAGAACCTTATGTAATTATTTTATAAGGTAATTGTGTGTGAGTTCCTAAACACATGGATGAGATTATAAATTATCTTATATTTATTTAATGCATTCAAAATATAATTAAAAAATGTAAATTTTTGTTTATAAGCAAAGTGGAAGTATTAAGAAGCACGTAACGGTCATCTTGCTTATATGGTCTTAAATTATAAAATTGTTACTCGTTATATGTAAGTTACATTCTAAAATTGGAATTATCAAGGCGACTGCCAACCTTCGGACCCAATTTTTTTTATAAAAATAAATTTTTGAAACAAATTGAGTGTTTTTAGGAAGAAAAATTAAACAAAGATATGTAAATAAATAAAATTTTTAAATAAATATTGTACTTTTAGAAAAATCGGTTGCTTAGAAGGAAATTTTACCAAATGTTTACTAAAACGGGTAACACTGTATAAAAATTTCTAACATAATTTTCTTTATACACAATGTACATAGTATGGTGCTCTTCAAAATGAACCAAAATCTAAGAGAAATATTTAAATAAAAAAAAAAAAAAATACAGACAGTTATACATAATAATATGAAAATATTGATATTTTTTAAGCCTTTTCTTTATATAAAAACTACCCTAAATCAAAAATTATTTAACCTACAACAAAACTTATGGTCCACTTTATGAAAAATAGTATAATAAACATATATTCCCACAAAATTTCAAAACGTTATCTGGTTTGGTTTTTAAGATATCATGTATGGGGGTAAAGCGTTTTTTTTCGAAAACAAAATTTTTGAGAAAACTCATTTAAAGTTTTATCTTACTCCCCTTTTTGTATAAATTGATGTTTTTTTTTAAATCACTGTAACTTTTTTTTACTCCAAGTGTAAAGGAAAAGAGAAAACTCTGTTTTGGAAAGAAAATTTTTCAAACTATAAGATTTTGAAATAAAAAAATGCCTTATGTAGACGAAAAGCAACATTTTCAAGGTAGGCAATCACCTTAAATTACATTCTAATTCGTGAAATTTATATGCATGAGGTAAGAAATAGTATTTTCTACAATGATTATACAAGTACATCTAAATAAATAAATAAAAAAATATAAGCACATTTTATTTAAATGATTATAAAGTGCAAACAATAATTTTGATTAATGATTATAAAACGCAAATAATAATTTTGATTAATGATTATAAATTGCAAATAATAATTTTGATTAATGATACTAATGTTTTACAATTATTACAATTATTTAATTTATCAAATCTTTATCACAAATGTTTGAAGAAGTTTAAAGCAACGAGTACCATAATGTAATTATCAAGAAACAAATTATTAAAAAATAACTCCAATTCATATGAATTTACTCTATTAAAGTTATCATAAGCAAGCATGCTCTTAATTGAGATTTTGGTTGGTCAGGCCTCATTTCTGAAAAGCAAAATTGAAAATCCGAAACTCTTTTTCTTTTCCAACAACCTTACTTGACCCAGTAAATCAAAGGACTAAGATTTATTTAAACAAATTCAAGTATTCTAGATGTTGAACCGCAGCCAAATCTAAAAGAAGTATATTATTGTCTCTAAAATACACAGTACCGTCAATTTTAGCTTGTATAAAGACGGCTCTGGAGATTGTCCTACTTAAGTTTGTATTTATATCTTCTTTTGGTAACGGAGACGAATTGATCTAATTTATTAAAGAGTGAGGTTGACCTTAAATAGATGACCTCTTGCTTAGAATTAATTTAGTAGAGCAATGTTCTTAATGAAATTTCGTAAGTGGAATTGGTTTTTTTTTTCTCTTCGTATATATATTGCGATAAAAAAGTTCTAGATAAATTTATTATTTTCTTTTACGCGAAATATTATTTTTTTTTCTAAAAAGAGTTACTTAAAACCATTTGGAAAAGTTACTGATATATTACATTGACAATAAAAACGGAAATAACGACTTATTTTTACACATATAAAATGTTGTTTACAATTCCCAATTTAAAGTTGAATAGTAGAATTTTGAAGTTGTTGACAGTTTGACTTATATATTTAGGTTCAGAAATTAACAATAGAAACGATTGTACTACTGAAATCCAGAAGAGAATTACTACGGCTAACAGATGTCTTAATGGAATACGAAAATATATGAAATCGAATTTAATCAAAAGAAAAACAAAAGTTCTACTGTATAAAAGTCTTTTAAGATCAGTATTAAAATTTATGCATCTGAAATTTGGTCCATGTCTCTGAACAGATGAGGACATGATAAATATCTACGAAAAGAAGATTCGAAGATTTATTTTTGGATGAATAAAGGAAAATGGCATTTGGAGATCAGGTTTCGAGCTTTATCACTCGTATAAAGAATCTAACATCATTATCTATATAAAAATACCACAAATTAAATGGGTAGGTCACAATTGCTAGAATGGACGAAGGCCAAACCACTAAAAAAGTCTTCAATGCCCAACCAATTGGCACAGAGAGAATAGACATACCAAACCTAAGATGGACTAGTGTTGAGAATTAAAAATTGGAGAACTCTAGCAGGAAGAAGGCTGGTCTAGAAAAGGCTTCTTGAGAAGGCCAAGGCCTAATCTCGGCTGTCGAGCCACCGATGAAGGAAGGAAGGAAATGTTTAAAAATATTTCTAATATAAGAAATAAAACAAAGCCACTTTTAAACAAACAATGCAAACTTGTTTGCAATAGTGCTTGCCAATTTTAGGAAGCTTCTGAGCTACCGAATTGTTTTTAAATCCTACATACTGTGAACTGCCAACCAAAAGAACAACCAACGTTTTAAATAATCATATATTTTCTTCTGGCCTATAAACTTACATTTCTAATAAATAATCAATTTTTAAACCCCGGGGGAAAGGGGCGTACTGATACTAATGTTAATCCTGATGGGGGGGACGAAGTC
>BMAV01015982.1:0-14965 GCA_019973955.1 Trichonephila inaurata madagascariensis | reverse complement strand
TTCTGTGCAAGAAAAACTAAGTTTGGGAGAATTGCATTTTTAAAATCGGTCGGTAAGTTGGCTTTTCATGCCGAATAGGTTGGTTTTTTCAAGAAGGTCTTTCTTTTTAAAAAGTTACAGGAATTTCGTGAAACGGAAACCAGATTTAGATTCCTGGTCAATTCGAGTGAAATGGGTATTTTTGGTAAGTTTGTAGGGTAAAAAAATAGTGGTGGGTTTGTAAACTGAAACAGACTATTGAAAGAGGGGACGAATTTCAAAGAAACAATTTTGCATAACCTTTGAACAAATTTGGGAATTTCGACAAGCGCCATACATATTTGTGATCAGCGTTGAATTCGGCAAAAAAAACTGTTGGAGAATACGCCGGTTTTTTAAAATCGGTCGGTAAGTTGGCTTTCATGCCAAATAGGTTGGTTTTTTCAAGAAGGTCTTCATTTTTAAAACAGTTACAGGAATTTTCGGAAACAGAGACCAGATTTAGTTTCCCTGGTCAAATTTCGAGGAAATGGGTAACTTTGGTAAGTTTCTAGGGTAAAAAAAAAAATAGTGGTGGGCATGTCACTGAAAACAGACTATTGAAAGAGGGACGAATTTCAAAGAAACAATTGGGCATACTTTGAACTAATTAGAATTTCGACAAGCGCCATACATATTCGTGATCAGCGTTGAATTCTGCGCAAGAAAATTAAGTTTGGTGAGAAATTGGCCGGTTTTTAAAATCGGTCGGTAAGTTGGCTTTCATGCCAAATAGGTTGGTTTTTTCAAGAAGGTCTTTCATTTTTAAAAAAAAGTTACAGGAATTTCGTGAAACGGAGACCAGATTTGGATTCCTGGTCCAATTTCGAGTGAAATGGGTCTTTTTGGTAAGTTTCTAGGGAAAAAAAATAGTGGTGGGCATGACACTGGGCACGAATTTCAAAGAAACCGTTGGGCATAACTTTTGAACTATTTGGAATTTCGACAAGCGCCATACATATTCGTGATCAGCGTTGAATTCTGTGCAAGAAAAACTAAGTTTGGTGAGAATTGGCATGATTTTTAAAATCGGTCGGTAAGTTGGCTTTCATGCCGAATAGGTTGGTTTTTTCAAGAAGGTCTTTCATTTTTAAAAAAAGTTACAGGAATTTCGTGAAACGGAAACCGATTTAGTTTCCCTGGTCAAATTTCGAGTGAAATGTTTACTTTGGTAAGTTTTGGAAAAAAAAAATAGTGGTGGGCTTGTCACGAAACAGACTATTGAAAGAGGGGACGAATTTCAAAGAAACAATTGGGCATAACCTTTGAACTAATTGGAATTTCGACAAGCGCCATACATATTCGTGATCATCGTTGAATTCTGTGCAAGAAAAACTAAGTTTGGTAGGAATTAGAGGAAGGCAAAAAATGATCCAAGCGCACGGAAAGAGAAATGCGTCGCAATTAAGCCCAAAATGAAAGACGAACGTTTCCCAAAAAGGATAATACCGCAATTAAAATTTTTTACTTTTTTTCGGTGTTTTTCTGATACTTGTCATAGAAATGCATTACCAAAGTGCAATAACTCGAGTTCTAATAATCGCAGGGTAATGTTTTAAGTGTCTTTGGTTTTGGAGGCAGCCCCTCCTTCAAATGACACCCGGTTTTTTAAAATTGGTCGGTAAGTTGGCTTTCAAGCCAAATAGGTCGGTTTTTCAAGACGGTGTTTCATTTAATAAAAAATTACAGGAATTTCGTGAAACGAAGACCAGATTTGGATTCCTGGTCCAATTTCGAGTGTAATGGGTCTTTTTGGTAAGTTTCTAGGGTAAAAATAGTGGTGGGCATGACACTGGGCACGAATTTCAAAAAAAACCGTTGATAACTTTTGAACTATTTGAATTTCGACAAGCGCCATACATATTCGTGATCAGCGTTGAATTCTGTGCAAGAAAAACTAAGTGTGGTGAGAATTGGCCGGATTTTTAAAATCGGTCGGTAAGTTGGCTTTCATGCCGAATAGGTTGGTTTTTTCAAGAAGGTCTTACATTTTTAAAAACAGTTACAGGAATTTTCAGGAAACGGAGACCAGATTTAGATTCCTGGTCAAATTTCGAGTGAAAAGGGTAACTTTGGTAAGTTTCTAGGGTAAAAAAAAAAATAGTGGTGGGCATGTCACTGAAACAGACTATTGAAAGAGGGGACGAATTTCAAAGAAACCATTGGGCATAACCTTTGAACTAATTGGAATTTCGACAAGCGCCATACATATTCGTGATCAGCGTTGAATTCTGTGCAAGAAAAACTAAGTTTGGTGAGAATTGGCCGGTTTTTTAAAATCGGTCGGTAAGTTGGCTTTCATGCCAAATAGGTTTGGGTTTTTTTTCAAGAAGGTCTTCATTTTAAAAACAGTTACGGGAAATTTTTCAGAAACGGAGACCAGATTTAGATTCCGGTCAAATTTCGAGTGAAATGGGTAACTTTGGTAAGTTTCTAGGGTAAAAAAAAAAAATAGTGGTGGGCATGTCACTGAAACAGACTATTGAAAGAGGGACAAACAAAGAAACAATTGGGCAAAACCCTTTTGAACTAATTGGAATTTCGAAGCGCCATACATATTCGTGATCAGCGTTGAATTCTGTGCAAGAAAAACTAAGTTTGGTGAAAATACGCCGGTTTTTTAAAATCGGTCGGTAAGTTGGCTTTCATGCCAAATAGGTTGGTTTTTTCAAGAAGGTCTTTTATTTTTAAAAAAGTTACAGGAATTTCGTAAAACGGAGACCAGATTTAGATTCCTGGTCAAATTTCGAGTGAAATGGGTAACTTTGGTAAGTTTCTAGGGAAAAAAAAAAATACTGGTGGGCATGTCACTGAAACAGACTATTGAAAGAGGGACGAATTTCAAAGAAACAATTGGGCTAACCTTTGAACAATGGAATTTCGACAAGCGCCATACATATTCGTGATCAGCGTTGAATTCTGTGCAAGAAAAACTAATTTTGGGTTTGGGAATTGGAGGAAGACAAAAATGATCCAAACGCAGGGAAAAAAGAGAAATGCGTCGCAATTAAGCCCATATGAAAGACGAACGCTTCAAAAGGATAATACCGAAATTTAAAAAATTTTTTTACTTTTTTCGGTGTTTTTCTGATACTTGTCATAGAAATGCATTACCAAAGTGCAATAACTCGAGTTCTAATAACCACAGGGTAATGTTTTAAGAGTCTTTGGGTTTGGGGGCGGCCCTTGTTCAAATGACACCCGGTTTTTAAAATCGGTCGGTAGTTGGCTTTCGCCAAATAGGTCGGTTTTTTCAAGACGGTGTTTCATTTTAAAAAATTAAATTTCAGAATGGAGATAGATGCCTGGAATACCTTTGAGTGAAATGAGACCCATTTCACTCGAAATTTGACCAGGAATCCAAATCTGGTCTCCGTTTCACGGTCTTTTGGTAAGTTTCTAGGTTTAAAAAAATAGTGGTGGGATGACACTGGGCACGAATTTCAAAGAAACCGTTGGGCATAACTTTGAACTATTTGAATTTCTGACAAGCGCCATACATATTCGTGATCAGCGTTGAATTCTGTGCAAGAAAAACTAAGATTGGTGAGAATTGGCATGTTTTTTAAAATCGGTCGGTAAGTTGGCTTTCATGCCGAATAGGTTGGTTTTTTCAAGAAGGTCTTTCATTTTTAAAAAAAAGTTACAGGAATTTCGTGAAACGGAACCAGATTTAGATTCCTGGTCAAATTTCGAGTGAAATGTTTAACTTTGGTAAGTTTGTAGGGTAAAAAAAAAAAATAGTGGTGGGCTTGTCACTGAAACAGACTATTGAAAGAGGGGACGAATTTCAAAGAAACAATTAGGCATAACCTTTGAACTAATTGAATTTCGACAAGCGCCATACATATTCGTGATCATCGTTGAATTTGGCAAGAAAACTAATTTTGGGTAGGAATTAGAGGAAGGCAAAAAATTATCCAAGCGCACGGAAAAGAGAAATGCGTCGCAATTAAGCCCATATGAAAGACGAACGCCAAAAGGATAATACCGCAATTAAAATTTTTACTTTTTTTCGGTGTTTTTCTGATACTTGTCATAAAAAATGCATTACCAAAGTGCAAAACTCGAGTTCTAATAATCGCAGGGAAATTTTTTAAGTGTTTTTTGGTTTTGGAGGCAGCCCCTCCTTCCCAAATGACACCCGGTTTTTTAAAATTGGTCGGTAAGTTGGCTTTCAAGCCAAATAGGTGGGTTTTTTTCAAGACGGTTTCATTTAAAAAAAAATTACGGGAAATTTTTCAGAAACGAAGACCAGTTTTGGGATCCTGGTCCAATTTCGAGTGTAATGGGTCTTTTGGTAAGTTTCTAGGGAAAAAAAAATAGTGGTGGGATGACACTGGGCACGAATTTCAAAGAAACCGTTGGGCATAACTTTTGAACTATTTGGAATTTCGGACAAGCGCCATACATATTCGTGATCAGCGTTGACTGTGCAAGAAAACTAAGGTGGTGAAAATTTGCCGGATTTAAAATCGGTCGGTAAGTTGGCTTCATGCCGAATGGGTTTGGGTTTTTTTTCAAGAAGGTCTTACATTTTTAAAAACAGTTACAGGAATTTCAGGAAACGGAGACCAGATTTAGATTCCTGGTCAAATTTCGAGTGAAAAAGGGTAACTTTGGTAAGTTTCTGGGGTAAAAGAAAAAAATAGTGGTAGGCAAGTCACTGAAACAGACTATTAAAAAGAGGGGACGAATTTCAAAGAAACCATTGGGCATAACCTTGAACTAATTGGAATTTCGACAAGCGCCATACATATTCGTGATCAGCGTTGAATTCTGTGCAAAAAAAACTAAGTTTGGGAGAATACGCCGGTTTTAAAATCGGTCGGTAAGTTGGTTTCATGCCAAATAGGTTGGTTTTTTCAAGAAGGTCTTCATTTTTAAAAACAGTTACAGGAATTTTCAGGAAACGGAGACCAGATTTAGATTCCTGGTCAAATTTCGAGTAAAATGGGTAACTTTGGTAAGTTTCTAGGGAAAAAAAAAAAAAAAAAATAGTGGTGGGATGTCACTGAAACAGACTATTGAAAGAGGGACGAATTTCAAAGAAACAATTGGGCATAACCTTTGAACTAATTGGAATTTCAACAAGCGCCATACATATTCGGGGATCAGCGTTGAATTCTGTGCAAGAAAACTGTTTGGTAAAAAATACGCCGGTTTTTAAAATCGGTCGGTAAGTTGGCTTTCATGCCAAATAGGTTGGTTTTTTCAAGAAGGTCTTTTATTTTTAAAAAAAAGTTACAGGAATTTCATAAAACGGAGACCAGATTTAGATTCCTGGTCAAATTGAGGAAATGGGTAACTTTGGTAAGTTTCTAGGGTAAAAAAAAAAATACTGGTGGGCATGTCACTGAAACAGACTATTGAAAGAGGGGACGAATTTCAAAGAAACAATTGGGCATAACCTTTGAACTAAATGGAATTTCGACAAGCGCCATACATATTCGGGGATCAGCGTTAAATTTCCCTGTGCAAGAAAACTAAGTTTGGTTGAAATTGGAGGAAGACAAAAATGATCCAAACGCACGAAAAGAGAAATGCGTCGCAATTAAGCCCATATGAAAGACGAACGCTTAAAAAAGGATAATACCGCAATTAAAAAATTTTTTTTACTTTTTTTCGGTGTTTTTCTGATACTTGTCATAGAAATGCATTACCAAAGTGCAATAACCTCGAGTTCTAATAACCACAGGGTAATGTTTTAAGAGTCTTTGGGTTTTGGGAGGCGGTCCTTCGTTCAAATGACACCCGGTTTTTTAAAATCGGTCGGTAAGTTTTTTCGCCAAATAGGTCGGTTTTTTCAAGACGGTGTTTCATTTTAAAAAATTACAGAATTTCGGAAAATGGAGACAGATTTATCCTGGTAAATTTCGAGTGAAATGAGACCCTTTTCCCACCCCGAATTTGACCAGGAATCCAAATCTGGTCTCCGTTTCACGGTCTTTTGGTAAGTTTCTAGGTTTAAAAAAATAGTGGTGGGATGACACTGGGCACGAATTTCAAAGAAACCGTTGGCATAACTTTGAACTATTTGGAATTTCGACAAGCGCCATACATTTCGTGATCAGTGTTAAATTTCCCTGTGCAAGAAAACTAAGTTTGGTGAGAATTGGCCGGTTTTTTAAAATCGGTCGGTAAGTTGGCTTTCATGCCAAATAGGTTGGTTTTTTTCAAGAAGGTCTTTCATTTTTAAAAAAAAGTTACAGGAATTTCGTGAAACGGAGACCAGATTTAGATTCCTGGTCAAATTTCGAGTGAAATGGGTAATTTTTGGTAAGTTTCTATGGTAAAAAAAAAATACTGGTGGGATGTCACTGAAACAGACTATTGAAAGAGGGGACGAATTTCAAGGAACAATTGGGCATAACCTTGAACTAATTGAATTTCGACAAGCGCCATACATATTCGTGATCAGCTTGAATTCTGTGCAAGAAAACTAAGTTTGGTTGGAATTGAGGAAGACAAAAATGATCCAAACGCACGGAAAAGAGAAATGCGTCGCAATTAAGCCCATATGAAAGACGAACGCTTCCAAAAAGCGATAATACCGCAATTCAAAATTTTTTACTTTTTTCGGTGTTTTTCTGATACTTGTCATAGAAATGCATTACCAAAAGTGCAATAACTCGAGTCTCTAATAACCGCAGGGTATCGTTTCTTAAGTGGGTCTTTGGGTTTGAGGCGGCCCCTTTCTTCGAATGACACCCCGGTTTAAAATCGAGTCGGTAAGTTGGCTTTCAAGCCAAATAGGTCGGTTTTTCAAGACGGTGTTTCATTTTAAAAATTACAAGAATTTCGCAAACGGACCAGATTTGATTCCTGGTCAAATTTCGAGGAAATGTCTTTTGGTAAGTTTCTAGGGTAAAAAAATAGTGGTGGGTATGACACTGGGCACGAATTTCACGAAACCGTTGGGCATAACTTCTTTGAACTATTTGGAATTTCGACAAAGCGCCATACAAATCTCGTGATCAGCGCTGAATTCAAAAAGAAAAACTGGGTTTGGTGAGAATTGGCCGGTTTTTAACCTTTTAAGGACGGCTGGCCGATATAACGGCCAACAGGAAGAGATCCTAAAAGACGGCTCTGGCCGATGTATCGGCCACGCAATGCTTTCCTTTAACAGCTTTCGAAACAGCAGCATGAATCCTATTACAGCTTTGGAACATCGTTTGGACCGTTTCTTTTGTATTTAAAAGGGAGGGGGATACAGTTCCCTCTTTCACCCTTATCTGAAAATCCTCTTCTTCCCTTCTTTTGCGCTTAAATTCTCACTCAGCGGAGAGTGCATGTTGCTTTTTGCAAGCTATATTTTTTATATCTCGATTACTTAATCATTTCATTTTAAATTAATTTGATTCTTTTTTAAAAAAAAATGCCTAAAACGTAAAAGAGGGCTTACCGCTGATGAGATTCAGAAAGTCTTGAGTGGATTTTGAAGACGAAATTTTACATTCTGATTCTGATTGTGATTTAGAAAATGAGGAAGATGATTTAGATCAATCTTTAAATTTGAATCCAGAGGCTGAAGAGAAGATTGTCTCCGAACAAAGTAAAATAGTCTGGGACGAATTCACAACGTCCCATAAAGCGACAATTTTACCTTTTTACAGGAAATAATATGATGTGCTGTTTTCACTGTACCATGTGTCACAGAAAGTGATTTTTTTTAAATTGCATATTTAAAAAACTCTATAGTAAGAAAATTACTGAAGAGGCAAACAAGAGAGGCAACTCGCCATGCACCGGTAACACCATCAAGTTTGCGAAAACATAATCCTACGGAATGAAACCAACGAAGAAGAGATTGTAAAATTTCTTTCCTTAATACTTTGATGTATCATGGACAAGGACAATATAAAGGAATATTGGTTTGATTTGATCCAATGCTGGAAACACTTTTTAAAAAAATTATGCCGAGGGACAGATTTTAAATCTACCGGTACTTGCACTTCGAAAATAATGACAATGTTCGGATAAAACAGCTTCGATTACGATAGAATTTTGAAACTAAGGAATGTAGTTTTAACTCTTAAATAATTCTTTCCCAAGAAATATATGATCCAACTGAAGAGTTAGCCATCGATGAAGTAATTGTCTTCTTTTTATGACGGATAATATTTAACAATATATTCCGAAAAAGGAAAAGATTTGTATCAAAGTATACAAAATTGTGGATAAAGGGTAAGCACTTTCAATATGAGCATATTTGGGAGCAGATAGAGGAAGACTGAAAAGTGATATTAAAGTAAAACCAACGCATGCAAATAGTTTTGGAATTGGCCGAAAGTATAAAAAATAATTGGCACAATTGTACCATGGATACCTTTTTTTCATCCCCAGAATTGTTCCAGCAATTACATAAAGAATACAAAATGAATTCCTGTGGCACCATGCATTCCAATAGGGAAGAACTATCCAAAAAATTAGCTTTTCTAAAAAACAGCGCGTGATTTGTCGATAAATTTGGCAGTGGCATGACAGCCATGTGTTGAAGATAAGAGGAAGTTTTCATGCTAAGCAACATGCACGATCCAGAAATGAGTAAAACAACTTTGTGCAACGATAGTTGTGAAAAGCCCGCTTTAATAACATGCTATAATTCAAATATGGGCTTCGTAGATCTGAGTGATCGTATGGCAAACAGCTATACATTTGGTCGTAAAACACTAAAATGGACCAAAAAACTTTTTCATTTATTAGATTTGACAGTATTAAATGCATTTATATTGTTCAAAATCAAAACGGGAAAAAGCATTAGCCATAAAATATTCCGATTAAATTTAATCAAGCAGCTCTTACAAAATGAAAATAATCTAACAGTTTTTACCAGCCGAGAATAAAATTTTAGCAATAGACTTGAAAATCATCATTGGCCTGAATTTAAAAAAGTTCAACGACGTTGTGTTGTGTGTACGTCCAAAGGTGTAAAGAGACGCACTTCTGTTTCGTGTGAATTGTGTAATGTAGGATTGTGTGTAAATTGTTTTGAAGAATATCATGTAAAATAATATCAATATATAGATAGTTTAAATAGATTCTTGATTTGAAGGAGCTCATTTCCAGTTTTTTTTAAATTTGTCATTGTATTCGTTTGTATTTGTATTATAATTTTGTATAGTTTATGGCACTGAAATGTCATTGAATTGTTAAAAAAGAATTCGTAAATTTTGTAAATATATATATATATATATATATATATAAATATGTTAAGAAAACTAATGAGAATAAATAACTTTCTTCTATAAATTTGAGTATTTCTCTGGGTAATAGATATTAATTTAAAAATAATTGTTTTCAAAAGTCCCACACTAATAAAAAATCATCATAGTACGTTACATATTTCCCATATATGTTCTTTTGCTACAATTAAATAATTTTACTATTTTGATCTGCTTACATTCATACGCGTAAGAACTATAAAAACCTGTAAAAATCATTACACTAATATAATCTTTTACCATTTTAAATAATTTTGATTATAATAAATAATTTTATTTCTTTTGTAATAAATAAATAAATTTCTTAACCTCAATTTTATTGTATAAAAATTTCTAACTTAGAATAAAATTACTTTTGTTGTTAAAATATAAAATTATTGGATTGTTATGTTCAACTTAAACAATATTTAATAGTTTGAAATAAATTTTTAATTTTCTAATATGTGTTCCTCTTTTTACTTTATTATTCAAATAATAATATATATTAGGTACATAGTATGTTGTCGGTATAAGTTACATGCTAGTATTATTAAGAACTATATGTTATATAAAAATTTTATTTTCACAGTTTATTCAAAAATGAGTTTAACTTTAACTGGTGATTTTAAACTGATTTTATTTTATTTTTCATGTACTAAAGAATGTCATTACGTATTTTCTTAATGGCATATTTTTACTAGCCAAGCATAGCTCTCTCTGGCGCATCTGCCAAATTTAAAAATACTACTGTAAGTTCTACATTTTATTAATTTTATACCTGTAAAACAATCCTAAAATATATATTTGTTGGAGAACTTTAAGCAATTTTTGCATTCAATTTTGATGAAGATTTTATGCATTATTACACAAGGTATTGCTGCACAAGAACGTATTTTACTCAGGTTATCTTGCGTTATGCTTAATGAAGTTTTTTTTAATTTTAATTTTAATCGAACATAAAAAGCCTATTTTAATCGCGTATAAAACAAACCGTAGTAAAAACGAAATATTAGCTAGAAAATATATTTGCAACAACAAGAAAATTACAGAAATATTCGTTACAGCTTAAAAATTATTTGCTTCTTAGTTCTTCTCAACTTTATTTCTAAAATGCAAGAAACTAACTTCGACATTTTTTATTTTGACACAATTGATGCATAAAAGTTGAGTCTAAGGGAAATAGAAACTATTAATTCCGATATTTTTCTTTCAAATTTGAAACGTATATATTACGAGTTCTTCAGCATAAGAAAAATGCCCCGATTTATATTAAAACCTTAAAAGCAAAAATGAAATCCTTGCTTTTGTTATATATTATATTTTAAAGTTCTACAGTGTGGGCATTCTACTGGATTAAAAAAAAAAAAAAATATAAAGTAAGTTTTCTTTTATAATAAAAATTACAAAAAAAATTTTAAAATGCTCTAAATCTATCTGAAAAATAAATATAATCAGAACGTAGTCTAATAGATAGTTATATTGAAGTAAAAATGTTCTCTTTTTTTCGCCCAAAGTTATTCGTAAGTAACACTTTTACGTGTATGATAGTATAAATAAAGGAGTGTTCGGGTGCGCTCTAAGGCTATTGAACGTTTGAAACTCTGACTACAGAATCGATGGTTCTTGTAAATGAGCATGAAAGCAGGTTGTAATATATTTTACATCGCCAAAAGAATGCTTATCCCTCTTGATTATTGTTGATGCTTCGGGTCATTATTGATTATCATATGCCTTTTTTGGTGTAATGTAGCAAACCTAGAAATGCACATCTGTCTTCTTGTAAATCTTCCAAGGTTGCTTTCAAGCAGCCGGAAAACTATTCTTCCTCTTGTGTTTGCCGTAATAAATCTTAGAGTGCATTCTTTTCAATGAAATTGTCGCACATAGGATAAATAGAAACTATTCCTACCAAGCCCTTCTTCAAGAAAGCCCCTGTTCTAATTTTTTTACGAACGTTATCAGAGAATGAAAATAATCCTTCCGGAATTGATACTGTGTTAGACTTTTGAGAGATAAGATTAGCGGCGGGACGATATTTGAAGCTGAAGTCTTTTCTTCGTTTTGAAGAAAGTCAAAAGAAAAATTGTTGTCAGTTATCTGTAACCCGACTGTGAGTCTGTACGTTAAGAAGGTACTTTTGTAATTGTTTTGAAGTTGATTCAGAGCTGGTTTCGTAGGAATATGGCTGGTCGAATTTCGCGCACAAAATCACACACCAAAGTCAAATAATTATCGTACAAAAAATCAGAGCAGTAATCTTAGAATTTAAGCAAATATTATGCAATTCTTTTTTGAAATTTTAAATAAAAAAAGTAAGGACATTCAAAATAAGGATTATCATTTTTTTTGTGCCAAAAGGTGAAAAAAATTAAAAAAAAAATCCCAATATGCCGTCCTTACTCAAAACACTATATAAATAAGTAAATAATATAATCCTTTTGTATAAATAAGTTTATCAGAGATGCATGAAGCTCCTCACAGCAACTTTAAATATGTTTGTAGGCATAATATTTGTCTTTGATATCAGCTTATTCTTTTGCGTTTTACTATCAAGTAAACTAAAAATTCAAAGTATTTTTCTTTACTAATGAAAACAATTTATTAATGATGGAAAAAATATAATTTTAAATTTAATGTGTATTTAAAGAATTTATTTTCTTAGGAACACGAGGTAAATTGATAAATTATTAATATTTCATTTACGAGTTCTATTAGAGTCAAAGTAATAAGAGATGGACCCTGCAATTTAAAATGACGATCATAACGAGAACGATAGCCGTGCTAGAGCCCCACTTCTTATTTCCACAACTAATGACAATGTAAAGATTTTTGATTTTATGCATATCATCTCTGTTATGTGCAATGGAAACCAATCGTGACCATTTTTTAATAAAAACATGCAGAGACTACATAATGTCGCACTATTCAACAAGTCACCACTTATAGCTGAGATTATTCACACGAGTAGCATAATTCGAAACACCTAACTGCTATTCATCTATTTTATTTGCCACAGTA
Source organism: Trichonephila inaurata madagascariensis (assembly GCA_019973955.1). Lineage (NCBI taxonomy): Eukaryota > Metazoa > Arthropoda > Arachnida > Araneae > Nephilidae > Trichonephila > Trichonephila inaurata. Next base: position 2,723 of record BMAV01015982.1, on the reverse strand, counting down.
AATGTTTTATTATAATTTTCTGCATATATAAAAAAGAATTAGATCAAAGTAAAATTAAGATTTTAAGTTTTGAAAAATGCTTGTTATTAAAATGTAGATTTAATCTTAGGATTCGCTGTTGAGTACTATGAATTTAATATATCACAATATGGAAAAATAAAAAAAATGACAATTGTACATCAAATCTAATGGCCCTTTATGGTAAGATATATGAAAAATTTCTGGTATATTTAAATCTTTTAAGCTTTCTAGCATCTTCTAAAAAGAATGGAAAAATAAAAAAAAAAGTGACAATTATATACCAAACTTACCTGGCCTCATGGAAGATATATATGAAAATTCTAAGAGGTTTTTAAATTTTTAAGATTTTTCTGGCATGTTCTAAAAGAAAACAATTATAAATTGAGTAACAATGAAGTTTCCAAAAAGATTTATGACAATATGTTTATTGACATGCAGATGCTGTGAATACTTGTAAGAGCTTTTAAACTTACTTCCATTATCCAATTGAGAAAGTCTGAATTTTACATTATAACATAAAGAGACATGAACAGTAATTGTGCTTTTTATTTTATTTTGTATTTTTTATTATACTGCGGAAATTTAAGGAAGGAATCATATTATTTACTTCTTATTTCTAATTAGACTATTTTAAGTTTTAACACCAGGTGTGTACCTTCACCCTTACATTTAAAATTTTAGAATTAAAAATAAATTTACCATTTTGCAACTATTTTAATAATTTAATTGGAAAACAAAATTTAAATAAATTTTCAAACAAAATCAATTAAATTTGGATTTAGTTTGTTGCAATCTTTTCTACAATGATATAAGCGTTTATATGAAATACTTTACATTACCACTGTTTTGTGCTATTTTTCTTATGCCTTAATAATATCGAAGAGGAAAATCTAGGTGAAAAGCAGCTTAAATTGTAAGGAAAGAATTTTTTTTAAAAAAAAATTATAAATAAATTTTGAATTTTTTGAACTGAAACATTAGTAAAAGGTTTCTCCAAGAAAACATGTTTCCCTAAGAAAGGGAGACTATTTGTGTTTAGGACTTTCTAAGTTGCGAACATCCCCACTATTCAGCGGGATATCGAGAACCCTGTTTTTGTCCGCCGATTTATGGTGCCATCAATCAGCTGCAAAAGGGAAGTAAACTTCGCTGGAAGCGCCGTCTTTAAGGGCTTTTTCTCACAGAAACCGCCGTCTCCTAAAGGTTAAAAATCGGTCGGTAAGTTGGCTTTCATGCCAAATAGGTTGGTTTTTTTCAAGAAGGTCTTTCATTTTTAAAAAAAAGTTACAGGAATTTCGTGAAACGGAGACCAGATTTAGATTCCTGGTCAAATTTCGAGTGAAAGTTCGCAACTTGTAACTTTTCTAGGTAAAAAAAAAAAAATAGTGGTGGGCATGTCACTGAAACAGACTATTGAAAGAGGGGACGAATTTCAAAGAAACAAGAAACCTTTGAACTTATTGAATTTCGACAAGCGCCATACATATTCGTGATCAGCGTTAAATCGTGCAAGAAAAACTAAGTCGGTAGGAACTTGAGTGAAGACAAAAAATGATCGAAACGCACGGAAAGAGAAATGCGTCGCAATTAAGCCCATATGAAAGACGAACGCTTCAAAAAGGATAATACCGCAATTAAAATTTTTTTACTTTTTTTTTCGGTGTTTTTCTGATACTTGTCATAGAAATGCATTACCAAAGTGCAATAACTCGAGTTCTAATAATCCGGGGTAATGTTTTAAGTGTTTTTGGGGTTTTGGGAGGCGGCCTCCTTCGAATGACAACCGGTTTTTAAAGTCGGTCGGTAAGTTCTTTCAAGCCAAATAGGTCGGTTTTTCAAGACGGTGTTTCATTCTAAAACAAATTAGGAATTCGTGAAAGGGAGACCAGTTTTGGGATTCCTGGTCCAATTTCGAGTGAAAGGGGTCTTTTGGTAAGTTTCTAGGTAAAAAAAAAAATAGGTGGGCATGACACTGGGCACGAATTTCAAAGAAACCGTTGGGCATAACTTTTGAACTATTTCGAATTTCGACAAGCGCCATACATATTCGTGATCAGCGTTGAATTCTGTGCAAGAAAACTAAGATTGGTGAAATTGGCCGGTTTTTAAAATCGGTCGGTAAGTTGGCTTTCATGCCAAATAGGTTGGTTTTTCAAGAAAGTCTTTCATTTTTAAAAGAGTTACAGGAATTTCGTGAAACGGAACCAGATTTAGATTCCTGGTCAAATTTCGAGGAAATGGGTAACTTTGGTAAGTTTCTAGGGTAAAAAAAAATAGTGGTGGGCATGTCCTAAACAGACTATTGAAAGAGGGGGCGAATTTCAAAGAAAAAATTGGGCATAATCTTTTGAACTAATTGGAATTTCGACAAACGCCATACATATTCGTGACAGCGTTGAATTCTGTGCAAGAAAACTAAGTTTGGTAGGAATTGGAGGAAGAGAAGAAAATGATCCCAAAAGCACGGAAAAGAGTAATGCGTCGCAATTAAGCCGATATGAAAAGACGAACGCTTCAAAAGGATAGTACCGCAATTAAAAATTTTTTTAACTTTTTTCGGTGTTTTTCTGATACTTGTCATAGAAAAAGCATTACCAAAGTGCAATAACTCGAGTTCTAATAATCGCAGGGGTAATGTTTTAAGTGTTTTGGGTTTGGAGGCGGCCTCCTTCGAATGACACCCGGTTTTTTAAAATTTTGGT
>BMAV01015981.1:0-17975 GCA_019973955.1 Trichonephila inaurata madagascariensis | reverse complement strand
TGTTAAAAAAAATACCTAAATTAAACACATTGGGGATTTCTTTTTCTCTTTTCCCCTACTTTTTGTAGAGTAATAGCTTAAACACGAAAACTAAAAACTGCATAATTGAGTTTATGGTTCGCTGAAACGTCGCCACTGATTTCATCAAAATAAATTCTCTCATTTCCAAGAAGATGCGTTTTCAATTTAAATTTGAACTTCAGTTTCGCCTGACCTCACCGTTTTTGCGTGCCTATGGATTGCCACGACTTCCGGTCACTCTATTTGCGAAAGTCAACATTTCCTCTGAGGGACGCGGTCACTAGAAGAAGATATTTTAGGCATCGACACAAGTTGTCTGGTTCATCAATAAATATTCTATAAACATCTTTGTCTTGAAACGAATTCGCACGCTTGTAAGCATTTCAAACGACAGAATAATAAATGGAAAATAGTTGAGACATTTTGTTGAACAATAAGGTATTCACATTTAATTTTGTTTGGTGTTCTTTGTAAAGATACAGTAACAGCAAATAATAAAACTTAAAATAAAAAGTTTATTTAAATATTTTATTCGATTAAATATATGTAGTAGGATTCAAAAGTTCCCGAACTGAGTCTCTATAACTTAAAACAAATAATATATATATAAAAAAATTAAGCCAATTCCTACTTAGATCAACACAGAAATTTTTTATTTTAGCTACTTTTATTAAATAGTTACAATTAATATAAATATGTATTATACATATGACAGAATCAACAACATTCATTTAAGTATCATATTGTCATCCAAAACAATCGTGTATATAAAATTTCAGTTCAACTGAATGCTTTAAAACGTGAGAAAAAAACCTTTTAAAGTTTTGACACAAGTCGCCAAAAATGATGCCAACGCAGCTGTATTTGTAATTCTTTAAATAAATAGTTTTAATCAATTAATTTTCATTAATTATAATTAAATTATTGTATTGTCATCCAAAATAATCATGTATATAAAATTTCAGCTCAATTGAGCGCTTTAAAATGTATTTTATAAACGATTGAAAATTCCACCAAGATTAAAATAGTATATAGAGAGTATGAGCTAATAGTAGAATAGAAAAAGATGAAAAAATTTCTTACTTCGGTGTTTAAATAAAAATAAACGTTATCTGTTTCTTCATATTTTTTTATCCTCACCTTTTGAACCATAATTATTCCTCTACTTTTCAAATATGTCTTTAATCGCTCTTTAAAGAAGAATATTTTGCAATTTATATTATTAAGTCTGTTCATACACAAGCGATCAGTTATCTCAGTTCGATTAGAGCTTTGAATTTTTTACTGTTTTTGGATTTCTTTTTACCTACTTGTTTGTAATTAACTGTTAAATCAAAAAATTGTTTTAACATTTCATGGTGGAAAAATTTAAAGAATTGAAAATTTGCAATATGAACCTTTGTCATGTAAGACATTTCAAATAAACAAAAATAAATATATTAAAATTACAGTCGAACCTCCATATTACGAACCTCTAAATTGCGAATTGTTCTGTATAGCGAACTTTTTTTCACGATTTTTTCTCGTAAAATAACCTCCCAATAGCGAAATCCATTTTCTATATTACGAACTTTTTCTTTTGTGATTGAATATTTTTTCTTTCTATTATTAAAGTATTTCTGAGCATTTCAAGTTATTCCCTTTTTTTAACCTGAGGGTGGTCATAAACTTGAACTGGTTTTTTAGTCCAACCCCAAAGGAAATGGAATTCTAGAGGTTTCATCCAAGAAGTGCAACCTTTAACCCCCATTATCCAGTCCACAACGAACATTTTCGATATCCCTTTTCATCCACAGTGGAGTTGTCTTGTGTCCCTAAGTTCTTGAACTAGACTTTGTTCATTTGTAGTGTTGATAAGTTGTACTGGTAACTTCATTTTTTGTGGCTCGAAAATATCAAACGTAAATCACCAAAGAAAAAAATTTGTTCTTCAGGAAGTGGATAAAGACGTCAAGAAACTTTCCTTGCAATTTTCTTTCTTTTTTTTTTTTTATGTGTAAAATATATAAAATAAATAGATATTAATTTACAAAAAGGTGTGAATAATTCATTTTATTTATTGTACAGAGTTTATGAATTTAAAATTTGTTTTCTGTGGTGTATAAAGTATATTGAAAGATGAACTTCTATATAACGAATTTTCCATATAATGAACTTTTTTTAGGGATTTAGTGACTTCGTAATATAGAGGTCCGACTATTATTCAATTCTGTGTTCAATTGACACTATATGGCTCAGCAGTCGAGTGAGCTCGGTCACGAACTCAAGGCAGGCGCTGCTCCTGTCCATTCAGGACAAAGGCGTGCCATGTAAAGAGAGAAATACATGATACATAATATACCTAGGCTGAAAATCTTAAAGTTGGTTTGACATGGAAGTTTGGAGAATAGGATACCAGCTCTACTTCTCACTTGATCAAGGTTCAAAATTACTAGGTCTATTCTGTAGAGCTAGCCTTAGTGTACCTTCAAATTTTACGACACTAATAAAAGAATCAATCAAGTGAGGTTATAACATGTTTTAGAATTACTTAGAAGAATTTAAAAGAAAAACATTTTTCAATTCCTCTACTATTAGTTCACTCTCTCCCTATATATATATATATATATACAGTCGGATCTCTATATAACTAAGTCGCTAAATCCCGGAAAAAAGTTCGTTTCATGGAAAATCGTTATTATAGAGGTTCTTCTTTTAATATACTTTATAAACCACATAAAACAAATTTTAAATTCATAAACACTATATATTAAAAAAAGTAATTATTCACGCCTTTTTTTAAATTAATATATGTTTATTTTATATGTCTTACCCATCAAAAAAGGAAGAAAGAAAGAACAACTGCAAGGAAAACAAGAAAAAAGAATATCGAAGAATTCACTGTATTTTCAATATTAAAAAAAATTAATGAATTTTAAGGACATTTTACAATTTAAAGCATGCAAGCAATATTAAACATGCATTATTTTATAATTAGAACACGGAGACACGGGACAACTCCACTGAGGCTGAAAGAGGATATCGATGTTTCTAGTGAACTGGGCAATGGTTGCATTTCTTGGATGAAACGTCCAGAACTCCATTGCTATCCGTGAGTGAGGATCTAATAAAACCAGTTCAAGATTTATCACCACCATAAAATGCGTTAAAGAGAGAATAACCTGAAATTTTTTCAGAAATACTTTTAAAAAAGTGAGAACAAAAATTAAATCACAAAAGAAAAAGTTCGTTATATAGAAAATGCCCCCTTCGCACAATAGAAAGGTTATTTTACAAAAAAAAAAAAATCGTGAAATGTTCAAGGTTTTAGGAAAAAGTTCGCTATATAGAAAAATTTGCAATATAGAGGTTCGACTATATATATATATGTCTTATCCAAATTTTCAATTGTCTGTAAAATACTTTCTATTTATTCATTCAAGTTCAAATACATTTCTTTTAAACTTGTAATGGAGGACACTTGATGTTAATACAGTTTTATCAAATATTAATTTATTAATTAAATTAAAAATGAATAAATAGTAACAAACAAAAATAATATTCCAACGGCATATATAGAAAGGAAAATCATTCGTTTTGTCCCTGTAGCGCAATGGATAGCCCGTTGTACTTCTGATCCAATGGTCGTCGGTTCGAATCCCACCTGGGATGGCCTAATTTCTGAGAATTTGATTTCTTTATTCTTTTCTATTTTTTGAAAGTAATTAAATTTCATTAATGAATAAATAGTAACAAAAACAGCAAAAATAGTCCAACACCATACATAGAAAGGAAAATGTAAAATTGCAAGGAAAACCAACCAATTCATAGCCTACCAAATTTGATTGTCATCCCTCTTGGTATCTATCTTTGCTGTCTAGTTTAAAAGATGCGTTTATGTATATTCAGGTTTTTTAACTCAGTGAATAATAGCTTTCCATTAATTTCAAGAATCTTGGCTCTCTTGGAAAAAGCTCTGTGAGTAGAAATTTTGTAAAATTCTTTTTGAAAAATACTTTTCTTGCGTAATTTTTTTAGGAATTTTCTGCTTCAAGATTTTAGGAGAATTTGTTGCAGAATAGTAGTCTTAGTGGTTTTATCACACTTTCTGTGAGCTTTTATATACTTTGAATTTTTTTTTGTTTTTTTGTTTTTTGTTTTTCCTACCGAGTTGCAAAGGAGGAAGGTTGGCGCCTTCAAACTAGTTTAACCCCACTTATTCGGTCCTAAGTCCGAAATTGCTTTCTGACTCGCTAGGTTCTTTTTTGTAGCTCCTTTTTTGTATTTTTCTATAAATTCGATCTTCATGTTTTGCTTTTATATTTTTATTACGTAATTTCTTATTATGTTCATTATCTATTATTTCTTTTTTTATATATATTATATACATTTCTTTCATATATATACATATAGAGAAAGAGCGAGCTAATAGTAGGAATTGAAAAAGTAGTTATAAAATAAAATTTTTCTTTGTTGACCTAAGTAGGAATTGACTTAATGTTTTTTTATATATATTACTTGTTATAACATAATTTAAAATGATAAGCGAGGCTCTTAAATATAACATTTGATAATTTTTTTTAAAAAAAAATCCATGTATTGTGCTGTGTTTTACCAATTACCTCAGCAAATCATTCGCAGTTTTGTCTAACAATAACTGAAATTGTTACAAGTTAGAACAGACAATGGATTAAAAGTGAAATCTTGGTACTTCGCTCTCAGAAATTGAGCATAGTGGTGAAAGCAGATCTTATGAAAATAAATAACAGTAATTATCTTAAAAATCCTCGAAAATAAGAAAGAGCTTAGTTATTGTCATGATTTCTGTTTCAAACAACAGGCTTTGCGTGAGATTTTTTTCTGTGTGGCCCAAGTAATTATTTTGATCCGTGCACCAATTCACCCGAAGCTCAAAAAGGCACTGAAGTGAAGAGAAAAAACACAAAACAAAATTCCGGAGTTAGAGATAGATGGGAAAGTTCATGGTTATCTTTAATTTGTAGTACCCGAGTCGAATTTTTTCGAATCACATAATTCTGGAAATAGGCCTCATTAATGACGAAGAATGCTGTATTTCACGCAAGAACAGAAAATGAGAAGAGGAAAAAAAATCAGAAAAACAGAGGAAGCGAGAAAAGCTGATGAAAAACCATCAAAAATAGTTTTTTTTTCATCAGGTAAATAAGCCTACCTAATTTGTTTCAGCTGCTTGGATGTCCAGTTAATGTTCTGGAAGTTTGCACTGGACTTCCCTTTTTCCCATCTTGCCAAAAGAGCAATGTTCTAAGACAATCGTGGATTTTCTAGATTAAAATTCGAAACAAATTCGAAATCAAAACGTTCTGAACTTATTAAACGGTTCTATAATATTTTACAATATTCATTATCAATATAATGTATAAATATTATAATTTTTACCATGTATGTATACTTAATACAGGTGTAACGAGTTCTATTCGGGTTTCTACCAATCCTCTTGGGTAAAACACTCTTTTTAACTGTGATTTTAATTGAAAACCATCTTCCGTAGAGATGACATTATTTATGTAAATGCAAGCTTCTATTTAAGTGCTAGTCGTGTAGGGGATGATGGTGCAAAACTGAGTATAAGAAGAAAGCATAGTGTTAGCGACCGGTGGTCGCACTTATTTGTTAGTATTGTTAATCCAAGAAGGAGAATAAGCAAGAGTGCTCAGGAGACGAGATAAGTGCTCTTATTTATATTGTAGTTATATTAATAAGTTTGAGCTCCTCAGGTTTAGTTATTAGAGTGAAATCTCGGTTAGGCTTATAAAATCAAATAAGTGAAAAAGGAAATAAAATTGTTTAAATTGAGAAATGTCTGATTCTTACTCGAACCCTTTCACACCCGCGGTCGAAGGACCGCGACACATGTTTAATGTTAAAAAAAAAAAAGGGACAATTCTGTAATTCAGGGTTGGCAAACTATGGCACGCGTGCCACATGTGGTACGCGGAGCAATTCTCAGTGGCCCTCTACAGCAGCGTTTCCCAAACAGTGGGGCGCTCCCCCCTAGGGGGCGTGATAACTCTACAAGGGGGCGCGAGCATATTGAAAAGTCTAAAACCAAAGATTATTTTTAAAAAATTATTCACTTACTGAAAGTAAACTAACAAAATACATTTTGACATTATAAAAAGTAAAATTAGCATTTACATTGATATAATACACTTATGTATGTATCTATGTGTGTATTGGACAATGTATTTTATAATTAATTTAAAAATACTAAGATAAGGTATCCGACTACTTTCTCAATCGAGAATTTGAAAAAGCGTATATATATAAATAGAAAATATTTATATTTAGTGTCGCTTAGATTAGAAAATGTATATAAAATTGTTTTAAGGACATTTTGACAAAAAAAAAATTATTTAAATACAATATTTTGGCAAAAAATGAACATAGAATGACCCATTATCAAAATATTCTCCTTTTGTGAAAAATGCTTCAATTATATTATAATTTTCCCTGTAATACTCAGACCTCTGTACAGAGGCTCAACTAGAATTTTTAAATATAAATTTAGAAGTGGTTTATCCATTTTTTTTCGACAACAGGGGGGGGAAATTTTAAAAAAAAATCGCAAATAATTATTTCAATAGTTTGTAACTCTGAAAATAAAGGAATTTTCAAGAATCAGTTGACCCTTCTGTACAGATTGAGCTATAACAGGCAAAATATTATTATAATAGAAGTTTTTTTTCTAAAAAAAGGAGGCCCTTTTTTGGTTTTTCGGGTTAATTTTTCCGAAATATTGTATTTAAATAATTTTTTTCCCAAAAAATCCCCTTTAAAACAATTTTATACATGTATTCTAATCTAGGTGACACTAAATATCATGAAACTTATTCATTTATGTGCCTTTTTAAAATCACGGTTCCGAACCTAGTCGGATACCTTAAATTGCTGTACGTCAATGCCGGAGCGATTAAATTGTTTGTAGAAATTTACATGTGTGCTCTACTTTCCATTTTTGGTTCTACAAATATATGCAAACGAAGTTTTTCTCATATGAAATATATAGTCGGACCTCTATTATATAACGAAGTCGCCAAATCCCATAAAAAAATTCGTTATATGGAAAATTTGTTATATAGAGGTTCATCTTTCAATTTTCTTTAAAAAACCTCATAAAACAAATTTTAAATTCATACATAATTATAAATTAAAAAAGTAATTATTCACACTTTTTTGTATATTTATATATATATATTATTTCCATTTTTTTTATTCTTTTGTTAAGTGCTACATTTCAGCCATTCTTTGATTTAAATCTGTATTAGGATAGAATCTGGCAATAAATTAAAGTTTTCAAATCAGATTTAGCGTGGGCTTTATTTGTAAGTGCAATTTTTAGCTAAGTTACCCCTATCTTGTAATGGATTTGATATTCCCATCCATTATTTTTATTGGTTTTTTCTCATGTTTTTTACAAAAAAAAGGGGGGAAAGGTTTGGGTGGCCAAAAAATGTTCAACCCACTTTTTTATAAATTATTTTTATATAATAGCGTCCTAAGTCAGTAAGTTCATAACACTGCAGCATCCATTTTATATTTATAATCTCGATTACTCTTTTGTCCTTCATTGTGTGATTTTCCTGCTGTCTATGTGTTTGTCGAATGTTATTGTTTGGATGTTTCTCTTGTTTGTAGAGAATTGGTCTATGTATATATATATATATATACATGTACTAATGTTTCGTACCTATCAAAAAAGAAAGAAAGAAAGAAAGAAAAACTGCAAGAAAAGTTTCTTGACGCATTTATCCATTTCCTGAAGAATTAAATTTTTTTCAAGCACTTACGTTTTTACATTTTTGAGCTACAAGGAACGAAGTTACCAGTACGACTGATCAACACTACAAATGAATGAAGTTCATGGACACGAGACTCGACTGAGGATGAAAGGGTATATTGAAGATGTTTCCAGTGAACTGGACATCGGGGGTTAAAGGTTGCCCTTCTTGAATGAAATGCCCAGAACTATTGTTTTAAAATTGCACCCAGATATAGTTCCAAGATTTATGACTGCATAAAATGTGTAAAATGAGACAATAACTTGAATGTCCAGAAATACTTTTAAAGTATGGAGAAAAAAACTTGAATCACGAGAGAAAAAATTCGTTATATAGAAATTCCACTTCGCTATAGGGAGGTTATTTTACAATGAAAATCGAGAAATGTTCTTGAATCCAGGAAAAAGTTCGCTATTTAGAAAATTTCGCAATATGGAGGTTCGACTGTATTTTAAATCCACAAAGAAGTTATTCAACAAATGGACATTCAGAATCATGTGTCAAATTGAAAGTCAGAAATTATACCCCTGATATTGCGATATTATAAAGTAAGTTTGCAGGGATAAGGCTCGCATTAAAACTTTAATTTTTTGTTTTACTATATTCCGAGAATACTTATACTTTATGCTTATTTCTTATTTTAAGAAATATTCTTAAAAGTCGTAGTATATGTGCAATTTTAATTTTTTATTTATTTTGAAGGAATAGTTATATTTTATGTTGCTTATTTTTATGTTGACAAATATTTTTAAATGATCCATAATTAATGTATAAGGAAACTTTAAATCTTTTAGTTTGACCTCTATTCCCTTTTACTCTGTATGCATTGTCCCAGGAATGGAATTGTTCATTTATTACCAACTTATTAGCGCATTGAATCATACAGGTAAACTGGTTTAGCATATCACAGCTATAAGGCTCTCAACCCCGGCTCTAACTATATATTTATTCGTCATGAAAATCACATTCAAAAAATTACTCTTGTTTCAGTTCGATAATGAATGAAACTGCCCTTTTTCGTCTAAACTTTACAGGCTATTAAAAAAGAAAATATGTAATTTTTTACCAATGCAAATTAGTTATATTATTTTTTAATTTTTTGATATTTTATCAAGTACAAGAATTTTCTATTTTAAGGTTCCCGACTATGTCCAGAACCGTGATTTTGAAAAAGCTTATAAATGAAAAACATTTATGATATTTAGTGTTAGTTGAATTTAGAATATAGTAAGACCCCGCTTAACGCGGGGGATACGTTCCATCAAAGTAGAGCGTAATGCGAAACAGCGCTAAACGAGGCTATCTTAACATGTAAATAATGGGGTTAGGGAAGATGGATAGAAAATTGGTTAGGTATTAAATTTAATAATTATGTTTTTTTAATAAAAATAAAACCAAACATTTATTTCTTACAAAAATAAAAAACAATATAAATGAATATATACATATAAAAACAAATAAAATTCTAAGTCAGTCAGATCCTTCAGTCTTTTCAGTGTTTCCAATTTTCTGCCTTTTGTCAAGAAGGCATCCTGTTGAAGTTGTCAAATTCAATGCAGCAATAATTTGAGATTGTTGTTCACCAGAATCTAATCTTCTAATCACTTGCATTTTAGTTTCCAGTGAAATGCTTTTTCTGGTTGCTTTCTTTTATTGTTTTTCATTATCACCCATGATAAAAACTAAAGATCATAATATTTGTCAATGTATTAATCGTTATAGTATTATATAAATTTATACTTACAATAATGTCAACAAATGTTTTAAATGATAAAAATGCTTCCGTACAGCACCGCACCAAACAAGAAACACAACTACACTGTGTTTCGGATAATTTTGAACCCTACAATTTCGGGGAGTCCCGTGTTGAAATAAAAGAGCGCTAAACCGAAACAGCGCTACACGAAACAGCGTTAAGCGGGGTCTTACTGTATACGTATAACATTGTCTTACGGGGATGGTGGAACCCTCCCCCTTCACAATGTCAGATTTCGGTTAAAATTGTGATTTTGATTTTTTATACTAATACGATTCCTTATATTTCATAGAATAATTATGTCAAAAACTTTTGTCATTTTGACTAATAATTTCTGAATTATTTTTTATTTTAATCAAATAAATGTTTAAAATGCACTTTTCTTAGCTCTCAAATTTTCCCTTTTCGTTGTTACGTAAAAGGCTTCTTGCGTTTTAAATTACGTCATATCTCTTTGAAATTTTCTCAACTTATAAAAGAGGATACAATTCACAAATTTGTGCATTGGTTTTCTAAACAGTTTAACGGATCATATTTTGTGCCTTTTTGAATACCTTGAATGTGTGATAATTGGCGAAATATTTCATATAGTATAGAAATTTTTTTCTCCTCCAATTTTATTCTGAATTTAAAATCCATGCACAGATATATTTTGTTGTAGTTCATAAATATATAAAACAAAAATTATGCACGTATCTTAAAAACTAATGCTCAAGGAGCATTTTTAAAAATAGTTTTAAAAAAATTAATTTTTAAAAATCAGTTGATAATAGTTTTTTTTGAAAAATACATTTAAATTGAGAAATATAACAATCATTTACTGTACTGATTCCATTTTCAGCTAATTAAGCTAACAATTTAAGAAATTTGCTTTAATGGTCCACCGACCCCTTAAGGTTATTATTGTAATTGAAAATTATTTAAAGACAATTTTTTGGGGTAAAAAAGACATACTTTCAAAACATTCTCATTTTATGAAAAGCTTCTATAACAATAATATTTTGGTTGCAAATAGCTAAGACTTATGTACAGAGCTTGAATTAAGATTTATGAAACATGTAATTACAAAAGTTCATTCGTTCATATTTTAATACATCAGAATAGAGAAATTTTAACAAAAAAAAACCCATTATATATATATATATATATTATTTCAATTGAAAGTGACTCATAAATGTGAATTTTTCAAAACTTTCAGCTCAGGCTCTGTAAGAGTCTTATCTATAAACAGGAAAAATATTATTGTTTTACAGGCATTTTTTTTTTATAAAAGTAGAATATTTTGAAAATATTTCCTTCTTTCTTTTTTCAGCCAAATAAATAGATAAATAAATTGTTTTGCATTTAAGTAATTTTTTTTTGATAGTACACTTAAAGCAATGTTATGCGTATATTCTAATTCAACTGACACTAAATATCAAAAAAAAAAAATCCATGCATACGCTTTTTCCAAAATCATGGTTTCGAATGCAGTCGAATACTAATTGCCTTTGGAAATATAAAAATAATTCTTTGTATCAAGATCTTAGATAACACAATACATATACATATACATTTACAAAAAAAAATTATATGCTACGCTTCGCTTGGTATTTCATGATGTTGTGGTAATATAAATTGTTTATATAAATATACACTCACTTCCATAAAAAATTTGGGCACCAAGAAAAATACTTCAAAATTAAACGAAATTTTATGCAGTAAGTACTACTTTGATAAACTTTTTGATACTTGATGTACTTTCAAAAGAAAGGATAATTTATTTCAGGAAAAAGTACAAGTCAACGGAAGTATTAGTACTCTGTTGGACCCCTCTAGGGTGAATGCACGATGCAATGCGAGCGGGCATTGTGATGCATACAAGTTTTGTATGATGTCTTGAGACATTTCGTTCCACAGTTGCTGTAAACGCGTCTCAGTTCGACCAAACTCGCAGGATGTCCAACTTACCATCCCAAATGATCCCGGATATGCTAGATTGGTGACAAATCTGGTGATCGAGCAGGCCAGGGAAGGGTGGTAAAAATACGGAGGTAGTCTTATGACATCCTTGCTGTGTGTGGTCGAGCACTGTCTTTTAAAAAATGTCTCCTGGGAGCCCTGCAATAAGTGGCAACTCATGTGACTGAAGTATGTCATAGACGTATCGCTGGGCTGGCATTGTGCCAAGGATCAATATTAGGGGTGACCGTGTATCGTAAGCAATGACATCCCATACAATCACACCATCTGTGGAAGAGGTTTGTCACTGTAAAGTGAAGGCAGAATTGAGGCATTCATTAAGGGGCCTCCACACACGAACACGACCGTCATTACTGCTCAAATTGAACCTAGATTCGTGTGGGGGAGGTGAGAGAGACCTCTAAATGAATTTTAATTTATTGGATAGTGAGGAACGTTGACTATTCATCCATTCTTAAAAATAGAAGATCTACGTTAAAATAAGGTTCATTAACAAGTTAAATTTAAACACTTTATAGTAACTTACGTCTGACATATAAAGCTGGATAATTACCAATTCCTACCTAATTTTCAAAAAAATTTGTAACGTTTTGATTGACGACATGTTGAGGTCAAATGGATTATAGAAGTAATTCTACATTTACAGATTTTTTTTCCGTTTTTAGAGATGGCTATTAATTTATAAAATTTTTAAGTATTTATAAAATGTATGAACTTAAAATTAGAACTGTTTACTTTGAAACAGCAAAAGAAATATTTTTTTTCTCGTTTAACTTTTCTTATACTCCGTGCTCATTTTCTGAATGATGTAGCGTTCGACACCATGGTGATTTTTTTAGTCATTAACAGTTTTTTTTTTTCAAGTACAGCCGCAGGAGAAGTTTCCATTTTCGTAGCATCGTTGTTGTGCTTCCTTTTTACTGATTTGTATTTATGTTTTGGGAATCCAAATCCCAACATTGCCAAGTGAATTCGCTGCTCCCCATCCATTTCAACCTTGAGAAAGTTAAATGATCCGTTCAATCTTTCTTGTGGATCATTTGAAGAACGAGATACATTGTTTTCACTCCACCATTGGATACAAAATTGAATGCTACTGATACATCGTTACTCGTTATGTTAAAAATGCCAAGATATACGACTCTTTTCTTATCGTACTACGAGGTTAATTAAGAATGTTTTCCTTTTGTTTCATCAAAATTATTTATTTTAAGCGTCGCGGCGTCCGTTTCTTCTAAAATGGGATTATACGCTTTCAGCAGCCTTAACGTAATTCGGACATGTAAGTGAGGAATTTTTGGGATTTCTAGGCCCTTATTTCTGTCTCAGCATTCTGAACCAAATGCTGGAAACATTTTTTCGGGAGAAATACCTTCATCCTAAACAACACTCGGAGCTTACGTATTACATCATCGACCGATTTCGTGAAATTAAAAGACGTCGTCAAACCCCGATGTACAAAAAAAGTGGCCCCGGAACACACATTCGACCCCCCCCCCAAAAAAAAACCATTTCAGTATTTGGCGATATTTTTTGAAATGGGGAAATTAGAGTCGACAGTATAATACTTAAATACCCAACGGGGGAAATTTGTCCAAGAGAAAACCTTTAATTCGATGAATCATTTAAAATTTTTAAGGCATTATGAAAAAATTATTTTTAAAAATTTTTAAAAAAATGAACTTAAATAATTTTTAAATGTTTTTTTTGAAAAAAGTTTATTGTATTAAAGCCCTTTTAACCCCCTGCAGAGGCTCAACTGATTTTGAAAAAAACATTATTTTCAGAGTTACAATTTTGAAAAAAATTATCGGCGTATTTTCTTTAAAAATTTTTCCCCTTTTGTTTTTGTAAAACATGGATCCCACTTCCCAAATTATATTTCAAAATTTAGTTGGCCCCGTCAGGGGCTGGCATATAAGGCAAAATATTAATACAATAGAAGCATTTTTTTTCAAAAAAGCATTTAAAAGGTTATTCATTCATTTTTGCCAAAAAATTTTTTTAAAAAATTTTTTTTTAAATTTTTTTAAAAATTTTTACCAATCGGCCAAATATCATAAATATTATCCATTTACACGCTTTTGAAAAATCACGGTTCAGAACGTAGTCGGATACCTTAAGTTATAAGCAAATTGGGTACTTACGTATTATTGCAACCTATTGGCGACATTATATAAAACGAAGCATATGGTTACCAATTCAGTGCTCACGACACATAGGAAATCGGCGTTGCCAACTTGGCGAGTCATTAATAGAGCGATAATACGTAATTGTTGCGATAATATGTAAGTACCACAAAGCACCTTAAATGTAACATCGGCAAAATAAATTTATGCTTAGAACTATTATATTTGATGGCCTATCATATACGCAGCCTGTTTGAGTTTTCGTCAAGTTAATTTTCTAGTTGCAATTATTTTCCTCTTCCGCAATTTTGTCTTTACCCACCAAAATATCTTTTCTAAAATCAGGATCGTTCTTATAATCCTCATGAATTAAAATCAAATCTTTCAATCTTGATATTGTTTTGCCGTACAGTCTCAAATATTTCCGTGAAGGCAAAAACCATTTTTGATTTTTACCGGCCCAAACTGGCCAAGAAGACTTTATTGGCGACAAGACTCAGTATATGCAACAAATCTTTTTGAAAAACCCAAGTTTTCATTGGTTTTTCATTCATTTTTGACATATTTAGGAAAAGGACATTTGTTCTACAAAAACGTCCGCAACTTGTTTTAAAAATGTGCTGGTAAAAAGTTACTAGAGGGAATATGTTCCATTTGACGTCGGTTGTATCATTTTTGTGACTTTATCACCTACGCTGGCAAAACAGAAAAGTACTACCATTTTTTTTAATTTCAAATCAAAATCAAAATAAAACAATTCTATAGGGACAATTTCTTTTTGTCGTAAACAGCTAGTATTTAAATTGTGCTGATATAGATTGCTTTGGGTTTTGATCTCATTAGGTTTTTAGTTGGATATTAACGAAATTTTCCTAATAATTAAAAAAAAGCAATTGAATTACTGGGATTTTATTTGTTTGCAATCCATTTGCATTGTTATATAATTACGAATTCAACAACATATGTGAATTCTAAATTATTTTTGTGAAAATTACTGCATGTCCAGTTAAAAGTTATAGTCGCCATTTCATGTTGATAAATTAAAACTAAATTGGAAACATAGTTTAACATTTACGTAGATTAAACATTAGAGCATAAACTGAAAGTAATGCTAATCAGAGTGAAGAAAACAAATCGAATTTAAACACATACTGTACTGCTTTAATTTGAAAAGTTATCAGGTACGACAAGTAACTGATTAGAAATAGCCTCTTGGTGGCAAACAAATCATGTGTCTTTCACGCTACTTAACAGAAAGACTGCTGAAATGTTACTTGAAAAGAAAACAATAATCATTCAAAGTGTTAATTGTATGAAGCGTGGCTTCGTTCAAAGTTTTCATTGTTATATAGAATAGTTTTCAATGGTTTTAATAATTTTCTCTTATTTTTTAGTCATTTAGACTACAAAGCATGTTGTAAAAGACAAATTCTCATGATTTAGTGTATTCCTATTTTATATACAGTGAAAACCGCTTAAACACGAAACTGAGGGGGACAAATATTTTTTTTTGTCCTAAAGGATATTGCAAAAAGATAAAACCTATATATTTAACAAAATTAAGTTATTAGAGTACATTTTATTTACATAGGTACATATATATGTATTAAATAAAAATCAATGAAACAAAAACATTCACACAAGAACTTAATGAAATTTAATACAAAATTTTCAAGTTTTTTTTTGTTTTGATCACCACTTTTAAGAAACTCCATCTTCATTTTAAGCAAAATAGCAGATTGCCTCCCGAGCTCTTTGCCATTGTGCTCGTATAAAAAAAGTTCTTCGAAAATAATAATAAAAAAAACCGTGAACCAAACTCACTGATTTTTACTCACACTCAGATGTACTCATTACCGAATTCCAAACACAACTGATGTGAGATGAGATGTTTTTATGTGCGTTTGAAGAGGGGGGGGTGAAAGTAGCTTAGATAAACTAAACTGGCTCATTTCTACGAAACATGGATGCCTTGTCACGAGTTCGAGCCCAGTACCACTAAAGACCCGCCGTGTAGGGCAGCGATGCACGTTAAATCTGTCGAGAGCTGAAACGTCCTCCCGTTGGTGTGGTGTGGTAGTTAGGAGAGGGAGGTGTCAGCTCAGGTGTCATCCACGTCACTTGACCATGGTTCAAAATTACGTGGTCCGTCGCCAAAAGCCCTCGTCTAGCTGAACAGTGCGACGTTAATATTCAATCAATCAATCAATCTATGAAACATGGAAAAAACACCTCTCTTTAGTCTTTTAAGTCTCGCCTGCGCGTATGGTGTTTTCCGTATTTTGTTCATTCCCAGAAGTGAAATTTTTTTGCTTTAAGAGAAAAAATGCATGAAAATACACAGTAGTTAGTCGGTATCGTCGTATCATTTCGTATTAAGCGTTTTTGCATTAAACGTATTTCACTGTATTTATGAAAATTCTATAAATTGAAACCTTTGGTAATCAAAGTTTATATTTTAATAAATATATAATAATTTACCTCAGATAAAACACTTATATACTCATATACTTATTAAATTTTCAGCTGTAAAAAAAAACTTAAAATCTGTTTCCTAACTCATATTCATTTTAATGCTAATCTTCAATATACCGATCGTATCTATTGTGTCTTGAGTTATATTCTATATGAGTCAGAACAGGATAAAGAGGTGATATTACAGAAATTTGCGCTAAGTTAAATTCAAAGTGGGTGATAATTTAAAAGATTCCTGTAATTTAATTGCATCCCTGTTACAATAATTAAAAGATTCCTGTAATGTAATTGCATTCCCTGTTCTAATTAAAGATCCCTGAAATTAATTCATTCCTTTACAATAATTAAAAAATTTTAATTATTCAGTCCTTTAAAAAATTAAAAATTCCCTTTAATTTTAAACCCTTTTAAAAATTAAAAAATTTCCTGTAATTAATTCATTTTAAAAAATTAAAAGTCCTGAAATTAAATTGCATTCCCTTTACAAAATTTAAAAGATCCTGTATAATTTTTCCCCTGTTAAAAAATTTTAAAAGTTCCTTTTAAATTTGCAGTCCCTGTTACAATAATTAAAAGATTCCTGTAATGTAATTGCAGTCCCTGTTACAATAATTAAAAGATCCCTGTAATGTAATTGCAATCCCGTTACAATAATTATAAGATTCCTCTTAAACTAAATTTTGATAAACAAATTATTTCTATGATTTTGATAACCTACAATGATTTTCAAACATATTTATGTTCATATTTTTTAAGATTAATTATAATCATAGATACATCTATATTTCTTGGTACAAAAAGTATCGTTAATTCGAACTACAATTATACATTTTAACCATAGTTATATAATTTATTAATTTATAATTGTGTGATTTAAATTTAAATGATCTTTTATATAATGTTGCAAGAAGCACATGGTTCCAAATGGATCATAGGAATTTCATTACACATTTTGCAAAGAAACATATTAATATTAACAGATAACAAATAAATAAGATTCAAGCAAATTTTTTTTTCTGTTTTATCAAAGCGGATTCGTTGTTCTCGACAAAAAGTTTTCATTAAAAAATTTTATTTTTCAAACGATTTATATTATTTAAATTTTTTATTAACAAGTTATTTTTATTAGGGCTTGAAACTGTAATTTTTTTCGCTCTAGTTCAACTAATATATATATATATATATATCGGTTCAGTTCGGTTTTCGTTCCGACAAGAATAACGGTTTTCGGTTCAGTAGTGAATGAATAATTTTATTTTATGTATCTTCTTATCTTAAATCATCTACTAGTTCATTCAATTGAATTAAATTTGCCTTCTACAAGTAGTTTCGAGTGAAACTGAAACAGAAAAGTGCTAGTGAACATCAAAATAGGAAAACGAGGAGCAATGTGCATGTGATGAAAATAATATGTGATTGACGCTAAATTAGAAAATATCGATTAGTTAGTTGGTTACAGTAACAAAATGACTGAAGATATATCGAACCGAAATAAGCCATCATTTTTTTTCGGTTCAGTTCCAGTTTTCGCTCCGACCAAATAACGGATTTTTTCGGTTTGCGGTTTCCGGTTCGAAGCCCTGATTTTTATTCTATAAGTTTACTAATAAAAACCTTTAGGTGGTGGAATTTCTATTCTTAAAAACTGTTTCTTCCTTTCAGATCTCCCATTCTTACTTTTAATCGATTTATTTCTTTCAAAATACCTCCAACGATTAAATTGGAAGAAATAGGCCTAGTTGGAAGAAATATGTTCAGAGTTAATTCACTTCTATTTAATTTTTAGGAGATATAATTTATTATAACAATTTCAACAATGAAATGAATAATTTT
>BMAV01015980.1:214104-229055 GCA_019973955.1 Trichonephila inaurata madagascariensis | reverse complement strand
TGGTGTGGTGTGGTAGTTAGGAGAGGGGGTGCCAGCTCAGGTGTCGTTCACGTCACTTGACCATGGTTCAAAATTACGTGGTCCGTCGCCAAAAGCCCTTGTGTAGCTGAACAGTGCGACGTTAATATTCAATCAATCAATCATTCACGATATTCCATGATTCAGGACAAATAATAGGTTTGTCTTTTTAAAACCAAAATAATTGCTGACATCTGTTTCTAAACTGTAAGATCTTCGTTAGTGCTTATTCCGATAAGTTGTACAATAATGTTACATTTTTTTTCAATATGACCATATGAATCCATTGCCTACTGTGGCATTACCATAGTCAAAGCATTTCCAAACCTGGTTTCAAAATCTGAATAAAAGGCTGTTGAATGTACGTTAAAACGTCCTGACAGAATGTCTGTGACAAATTGAGGAAATTCAGGTCCTCCAGTACTATACTTCTTGAACTTAATTCTGGAAAGAAACGCTGAAAGGGATCTTGTTTTAATAAAATTTATGCTGTCTCCTTGTAAGTGCAAATTTACCTAATTAAATTTAGTAAATAAATCTGTTAAATAGGTAACATTTGGTTTCCACTTGATTAAATTTTCTTTTAAAACCTAAGTCACAATTTGTTTTAATGAGAGTCACTATCATAGACCCCCACTTACACCTCATGGATGCCCAAATTATTTTTTTGCTGTCGTGAACCCCTTGCAGGTTGCAATAGACCCCTGGGAGTCTATATAGACCACTTTGGGAATCACTGCTCTAAGCCAATAGCATATGATTGGTGTAGGGATGTAGCAGAAATGGTACCTCAAAAACAGATTTTTTGCCAAACTTGAATTTCATCGTATCACTGGTTCAACTGCATTAATTCGCTATGATTAAAAATTAAATTCATTTAACGTGTAATTTAATATCCATCAGCTTAAAATCCCAATTTGTATAATGTATGACATTTTTTACAAGTTTCTGTGGATTTGCTTTATTTTAAATTGAATAACAAGATAGAGAACTATTTTTCAAGCTGGTTGGTATATTTTCTAATGCTGCTAAGTTAAGGTGAAAGAGAATATAGCCAATAGGAAATGAGAGTTGATGCTCTTTTCGAAAGGGACATGGCAAATGAAGTGATCTGGTCAATGAAATTATTTAGAGTCAATCAAATGTGATATAAAATACCCTGAAGCTTTTGTGTGCATATTCTCATGAAATTTTAAGCAAGTATTTATGTTTCAAAATGCATTTTAATAGCATAGTATAGTATGGAAAAAAATGTCTTAAGAGGTAATTTTTTTCTGAAATTTATGAAAATTTGAAGCTGTGATGTAATTTTGTCTAATTATACAAGGTGGTCCCAAATTCATGGTACAAACTTTAAGGGTAGATACAGGACATTGTGTAACAATCATTTATGCCTTAGGAATTTATGGAGGCAAGTGATGTGATGAGGCACAAATAGGGGAAATAAAAGAAATGGAATTATCAGTTGTTTGTGTTGCTGGTAAGGGGCAGTAGATGTCTAGCTGCCATTTAAAATAATGCATCTCAGTTACAGAAAGCACCACTTGCAATTGGACTTCCGTCTACGATGATAGACTTTACGTAAGCCAAAAATGCAGACATGTATTACAAATAGTAATGGCAGAGCTGTGCTACGAATGTATCATGTACAGTTTTCTAATCAACGAATGCTGGATCACAGAATTTTTCTGCTGTAACATCGTCAACTTCGTGAAACACATTCTTTCCATGTCACCATGCATCATGCGACAAAAAGCTGTACCCAATCCAAGCCTAGAAGAAATCATCTTGAACCTTTTGGCTAATAGATCCAAGTCAAGTACAAGAGCTGTTGCTTATCACGTAAGTGTATGTCATTGGACCATTTGTATTGCGTTAAACGAAAATCACGAGCACCTCTTCCGTTTTCAGCGTGTACAAGCTTTGAATCCGGCAGACTATCTTCGACTGCCAGTGGGTGGTACAGAAATGTGTACTGCAGCTGGATTTAATAGCTCATGTGCTGAACAGGTATTGAAAATGTTAC
This sequence comes from Trichonephila inaurata madagascariensis, assembly GCA_019973955.1. Classification (NCBI taxonomy): domain Eukaryota; kingdom Metazoa; phylum Arthropoda; class Arachnida; order Araneae; family Nephilidae; genus Trichonephila; species Trichonephila inaurata. The sequence goes on along the minus strand of BMAV01015980.1, from coordinate 227,011 downwards.
ACTTGTCAATGATGCTTTCAATAAACACCTTGTTTTTCCTTTCATCTTTTACTTTTTGGGTTTGTGCCTCACCGTGTCACTTGTGCACATACATTCCTATACAATAAATGATTGTTAGAATGTCCTGTTCCTACCCTTAATGTTTGTACCTTGAATTCGGGACCACCATGTATATTCGAATTGTGTTGTATATTTTTTCATAATTTCTGTATTAATATTCATGGTGAATTTCATTTTCAGAGGAATAGGAGAATTTAGACGTCTACAGAAATCCTTTTGGGAAATGTATCTACACAAGGAAGAAAATTAAACAGGTAAACAAATTCCAATATGCCTGTAAGAAAAAATAAAACATTTAACATAAAATGTTGAACTACATAAAATAGAGTATTTTATTAAAGTTTTCTATATTTTACAAATAAGTTTTTTAATATGCCTTTAAGTGGAAATTGAAGAGACCCTTTTTATGGTATTTAGATTTTCAGATCTCAAATTACTATTTTCTCCCTCAAATATGACAATACATCATTAACTATATAGAGCTAATGATCAGCTCATCAAATAGCTTTTTCACCTATAATATTTTCTGCTACATTTTCTTCTGCTTTAGCTGTTCTAGTAAATGCACCAAATGTATTTGTTTTAAAAAAATTAATATTAAATTTATTAAATTAATATTATGAAGCATTTTCTCTTGATAAAAAAAACCTTTACAGAGCTGCTAGTTGATCCTTTTTGCAAAAGGAAATGACCCATAATACAGCATTGGTCGGACCAGGTAATTCTTTCCCCTCTGAACAGTTTTTGATCACAAAAAGGTTCTCCAGAATTTGTAAATAGTTTTCAAAATTCTCTACCTCTTCAAATAATGTTTATGCAATATTTCCTTTTATGTTTAACAGTACATTGAAAGTATTAAGATGTTAAGTAATGTCAAGTATAAAGTTAATTTTTTTACTTGCATGTTCTTTGAATTCCAAGTATTTTATGCCTTTTCTTGTAGGAACAATTTAATTCTAAACATGATGGAAAGAAATTCAGAACATTTCTTCTGAAATGCCATGGAACTGTGTTGAGTGTAGAAGTAAAACTACACACTTGTTACCCATTTTATCTGAGAGAAGTTTAACTAGAAATAACGAAGTTCTTAAATGATGGTGCAGTTAGTTACTTTGATAAAAATGAACTCCATTACTATAACCTGTAGCACAACAGAGAATATTAGTGGTCAGGTTTTTGGATTTGAGCCAATAACATGAGGCTTTGATTCCCCTAGAATTCTAGGCTTCCCTGCGATGCAGGGGTATATTTTACACCACTCAGTACAACCATTTCTTTAAGAAATATTTGAGTGTAAAGTGTTTCTTGATGTATGATAGAGTGGAGCATGATTATCTTAGTCTATATTTTCCTTAAAACTGAAACAACTCTTACATTTATTCCAATCAGACTTTTGATATTTGTATCAAATTGTTGTTGTTCATTATGGAATTCGATTTAAGAAATGAATGTATTTTAAATAGCAAAATGTGGAATAGGAAATTATATTATCATCAAGTAAAAAAATTAAAATATCTTCATTTGGTTGAAGTTTTTGAAGGAGAAGCGCAACAAATATATATATACAACTTTATTTAAATAATATAAAATTATTAATTGGAACATAACATTCTTGAGAAATATTGATATCTTAGGAGAGGGAAGTCCACCCTTATAATTAAGACTTTTATACATAAAAATGACTCTATGATACTTAAGTTTTCTTGTTTCACTGACGATTTTGCTCTTTTCTATCAAAAGTCTACTGACTTCTGCTCTAGAGGGATCTATTCATTCAATGGGAAATCACATCATTACCTGTAAGAGAGGCTAAATTTCTATTCATTACTTCTTGCAAAGTACGATCAGCTGCAACTGCTATGTTTAGACTTTTGACTTGCACAACTGCTTTCGTGCTCACCTTTTTCATTAAAAAATTTGTTGATTCACCTATTTGTATTTTATATTCCACTGGACAAGAGATAAATGTTTACCAAATTGACAAATGCCTTGTGTTTTGTTATTGCAAATCTACTGTAAAAAAATACTGGAAAACTAGAAGCCTATTGACCTAATAGTCAACAGGTTGGCGTTTGTTAAATAAACTTATTATAAAGTTCAAACATTTTAATTCTGAAGAAAGTATTTGTAAGACCCATAATTAAATTTTTGAAACTTGTAGATTAGCTACAATGATACTAAATTAATTATTTTATAATTAGATCTGTACTTTTACACCTGGGGTCGGCAACCTATGGCATGCGTGCCACATGTGGTGTAGGGTACAATTCTCTGTGGCATTCTGCACTACTCTGCAAGTTTGTAAATTTTTGAGTTCTTGCAAGTTAATAAATTTGTAATGACAATCTTCTTGACAAACATCTTCAAAATTATGTACATTTAAGGAATTACAAAAGAAATTTGAAAGTTAACTCTAATATAAATTATTGAATGTCTTTGCTATTAAAAAGATTCAATTGTTTGAAGAGAAAATGGCACATATTCTGCTATCTGCGTTTTGTTCTACATATCTAAGTAAAAATTCTTTCCTCATATGAAAAATATTTTGAGTTCACAAAGGAATTTTTTAACAACTGAATGCTCAGAATCATGTCAAATTGAAAGTCACAAATTATACCCCTGATTTTGCGATATGAAAGTGGAGCGGCACAAGCCAGTGCTGATTTAAGCTCATTTCGGGCCCTAGGCACCGAAGGTTTATGGACCTCCATGGAACTGGCACATACAAGGAGGGGCACTTGGATCCAGTTAAGTCCAGCTTATCTCGACCCTGGGCGTCCGCCCAAAGTGCCCAATAGGTTAGCCTGTTGGTGCAAGTACTAGATTCACATTAAAATTTTTATTTAACTATAATGAAGGGAAATACTTATAATTTGTTTTTTATTTTAATAAATGTATTTAAAAAAGCACTTAATACATGTATAATTAAAATTTTTGAAGAAATAGTTATATTTTATGCTGTGTATTTTTATGTTAAGAAATATTTTTAAATGATACAAAATTAATATATAATAAAACTGTAAATCTATATTATTGACCTCTACTCTCTAACTCTGCATGCATTATCACAAAAATGGAATATTTACTAACATGTTCTACTGTCTGGCATGCTGAATCATATTGGTAGACTGGTTTGACATGCCAGAGCTAAAAGGCTGCCAATCCCTGTTTTATACTGTTTCAAATCACAAACTTTTAACTGTCAAGAATCCTACTTTAAGCATTCATTTACAGAAAAATGTAAATTTTGTATTATCACATGAAAAATTAATAACGTAACAATCGTTGTCAAAATCAAGTTTGGGCAAACTAAGTTAGAAATAAAAGTTGCTCTTTGGCAAATAAATAATACTAAAAATGGTTATTTGTGTGAAATTTTAAATTAATATTTACTTTGAAAAACTCAATGCTAATGAATGTTTGAATGTTATAGTATAGTTAAGCAAAGACTGTCAAATACGATATTTTTTACTTCTATGAAACTTGGAGCCTGTGATGTTATTTTACTCAACTCTTTATGCAATTTTTCTTTGTTTTTCATAATTTTAATATTAATTATCCTCCTTTTTTATTTTTACAGGAATAGAACAATTTAAACTCCTGCAGAATTCATAAATTAATCTGAATCAAGAAAGGAAATGAGATACATAGAAAAATTCCTAGATGTCTGTGACGAAAAAAAAATTTTTTTTAGAGAAAAAAAATGAATTACATAAATATGGAGTATTTAAGTAAAGTTTTCTTTATTTTAATGAGGGATTTTTGAAGTGGAAAAATTAAAACTTTTTGAGGAATTCAGGTTTTCAGATCTCAAGCTACCTTTTTCTCCCTCAGATAAGACAATACATCATGAGTTAAAGGAAGAAATTACAGGATACATTCTGCATAAAAATTGTCAATATATTTCTTTTCATTCAAATGATCATGATTTATGCAAAAGATGAAATCTCTCTGTTATATATATATATATAAATTGTTATAAAAAAATTGGTTTAATCAAACAAAACTTGAAGAGTATTTCTTTGAATTTTAGAAGCTTATAAATTTTTAAAATATTCACATCTGAAGGAAAAATATTTCTGTAATTCAAAGATCTCCCACTGCATATTAATAATTTTTGCTTATAATTGTGTGACTTAACACTAAAAGTTTTGTTATCTTGATAGACCAGTACATCAAACCAATCATTTATCTATTGAAAAAAAATATAGTGTTTTATTTATAGTATACTTCAAGCTCATTGCCTTATGTAACATATGTTGGTCCATGTTCCTTTTAAATTTTCCTCCAATATATTGGTGAATTTCCATTTTTAGGTTTTGTTTACATCGCTGGAATGAATTATATTAATGAGAAAAATTTCCATCTACATACAACTATTTTGCAAACATTCTCATTAGATATATTATAGAATCTTTTTTGCAAATTATAGACAACTTAGTTTGCTGATTACTCATTTCATTAAAAATTATGATATTCTGCTTTATTTCATTCTACGAATATGATAATATTTCTTACTTTCATGTATTATTTGTCAAGTACAACAAAATTTCATTATTGCATTAAACAGAAAGCAGTTTCTTCTTAACCATTCTAATAGACTGTTTTCCGCAAACCAACCTTTTCCCCTTATTTAACTTAACAAAGGCTCTTCCCTGAAATAAGATATCCAGTTTTATAAAAAACCAGATGGCTGTTCCTCAAAATAATATTTTAGAGCATGGTTTGAGTATTCAGTCCAACGAAAAGTTTCATGTTTGTGAAATATGCAACAAGGCTTTTTCTCAAAACGATAACTTAAAACGACATTTACGTATTCATACCAAGGAGAAACCTCATGTTTGTGAAATATGCAATAAGGCTTTCTCTTGTAGTAGCAACTTAAAATCGCATTTAATAATTCATACCGGTGAAAAACCTCATGTTTGTGAAATATGTAACAAGGCTTTCTCTCGAAGTAACAGTTTAAGTGTGCATTTACGTATTCATACCAGGGAAAAGTGTCATGTTTGTGAAATATGCAACAAGGCTTTTACTCGAAGTGATTCCTTAAATTCACATTTACGTATTCATACCAAGGAAAAACCTCATGTATGTGAAATATGCAACAAGGCTTTTTCTGATAGAAGTAATTTAAAAGCACATTTACATATTCATACCAAGGAAAAACCGTATGTTTGTGAAATATGCAACAAATCTTTCTGTCAAAAAGGTAATTTAGATGCTCACTTACGAATTCATACCAAGGAAAAGCCTCATATTTGTGAAATATGCAACAAAGCTTTCTCTCAAAGTGGTTCCTTAAAAGAGCATTTACGTATTCATACCAAAGAAAAGCCACATGTTTGTGAAATATGCAACAAGGCTTTCTCTCGTAGAAGTAATTTAAATATACATTTATGTAATCATACCAATGAAAAACCTCATATTTGTGAAATATGCAACAAGGCTTTCTCCGAAGTCCGTCATTTAAAATCACATTTACGTATTCATACCAAAGAAAAGCCTTATGTTTGTGAAATATGCAACAAGGCTTTCTGTCAAAAAGGCAATTTAGATGTTCATTTACGAATCCATACCAAGGAAAAGCCTCATGTTTGTGAAATATGCAACAAGGCTTTCTCTCGAAGTAACAGTTTAAGTGCACATTTACGTATTCATACCAAGGAAAAGCCTCATGTTTGTGATATATGCAACAAGGCTTTTTCTGGAAGGGGCTCCTTAAATTTACATTTACGTATTCATACCAAGGAAAAACCTCATGTTTGTAATATATGTAACAAGGCTTTTTCTGTTAGAAGTAATTTAAAAGCACATTTACGTATTCATAGCAAGAAAAGGCCTCAAGTTTGTGAACTAGGCAATAAGGCTTTCTCTCAAAGTAATCATTCAAATGCACATCCAAGCAAACATACTGAGTAAAAATCTCATTTGTGAAATATGCAACAAGGGCATCTCTCAGAGTGGTGCTTTAAACGTACATATCCATACCAAAGAAAAGTCTTGCATTTGTGAAATACAGTGAAAATCGCTTAACGTGAAACTGAAAGGACTGAAATATTTTTTCGTGTTAAAGAATATTGCAAAAAAAACAACATATTAACAAAGTTAAGTTTATTTTATTTACATAGATATGTATATATGCATATATTAATAAAAATCAATAAAACAAAAACTTCTCAAAAATAGAAGTTGAATACAATATTTTTTGGAAAACAAAATATTTTTTGAGTTTTTGGAAAACATCCTGATATTTTTCTTTGCATTGTTTTTTTAGCATCAAATTATTCAATATCGTCCTTTTTGTTGTTTATTTCAACATTGCAATGTGTGTCTATAAGGAACTATGCATACTTTTCATTACGTTCCTCATTTTGGATGATGCGGGTACAGGAGCTGCATTATTCTTTAAATTTTTGTTGTCAGAATCTGCATCAATGATATTTTTTGAGTTTTGAATAAACTCCAAAATGTGTTTGTATGCCGTAATTGGGGCTGTGCGTGAAATGTGTGAATACTAATGTCGCACTGTTCAGCTACTTTTAGGACTTTTGCCAACGGACCTCACAATTTTTAAACATGGTCAAGTAATGAGGATGACACAAGCTGGCACCCCCTCTTCTAACTACCACACCCAAGGAAGGTTCGAGCTCTCGACAGATGTAACAAGCATTGCTCTCCTACATGGTGAGTCTTCAGCAGAACAAGGCTTGAACTCATGACACGCCAGCTAGGAGTCTGTTACCTTGACCACTAGTCTACCGTGGCCACATAATTGGCCCTTTATGCACATTATCTACTGCAATGAATTCTTCTGATAATACAATAAGGCAGTCCAATTGGTCTACTGTTTTACATATTTTTATCATTCCCAGAAGGAACATTTTTTTTAAACGATTGTTTTGTGTTTAGAGAAAAAGTGCATAAAAATACACAGTAGTTTGTCATATTATTTTGTGTTAACCAATATTTTGTCTTAAGATTTTTCAAGTTAAATGTATTCCACTGTATGCAAAAAGTTTTTCTCTGAAAGTGGCTTTTAAAATTTACATTTTTGTATGCAAACCAAAGAAAACCTCTTGTTTGTAAAATATGCAAAAAGTATTTCTGTTGTATTAGTACCTTAAATGTTCATTTATGTATTCAAACAATGGAAATGGGTTTTGTGAATAATTAAAAAAAAAGTTTCTTTCAAAGTGATCTTTTAACTATGTTACTTATTCATTGCAAGGAAAAGCTTTATATCTGTGCAATATGTAATAAGGTTTTCAGAGTTATAAGTCAAGAACACATTAATATATGTATGTAAAATAAATTTAGGCTTGTTATTTACGTTACCATTAAAGCGTAAAATCAGTTGCTTCATAGAATAACTGGGTATATTTCATGAAATTGCTGGATAAGGTAGTTAAAAAGTATATAAAATTATAGAATTATACAATTTAACTAGGTAGAGAGAGAGAGTCTGTAGAATAATGATTACTTGATCATTAAAGTATGAAATACAGCACTCAAAAGTTGTTTGAACCATTTCTAACTGCTTTTAATAATTTTTGAACCTTGCTCATAACTGCTTTGCAATGACGTGTTTGTGTGTGTGAATGCCTCATTCCATTGCTTTTAAACGTAGAATTTAGACAATCTATTTATGATGGCGTTTTACATTTTGGATTATTAACAAATATTTTTACAACCTGTTTTCAAGCAATGACTTCTGCAAGAGGGGAAGACTAAGCTGTAAATAAGAAAGATTTTAATCTTTATTAAATAAGCGTGGGACAAAAGAAAAAAAGGGTGCGTGGAACGCCACGCGATAGAAGTGAAACTTCTTTGGAACATTGATTATTTGTTCTAATATTTCAAACTGACAGTGTACATGTCTCAATCGCCTAATTTGCATGAAAAGTATTCGTGGTGAATCAAGTCTTTCTGATACCAAATCCAAAGTTGGAAGATATGCTGGAATTTCTGGGTATACAAAACTATTATATTTTGATAAATTTGTATACTCTTTTCCTACTTAAACTTCGTCAGAATTGTAACATTCTTTAATGTCTTGTAAAATATTTTTCTGCTCATCAACAGGCGTTCTTCAAATCATCTCTAAACCGTAATCTATCACAAATCGAACACCCGTGACCGAAAGAATTATCAACGAATAGCTTTTGAAAATCTTTGTGAACATTTTTATGGGTGAGTGAATATTAACAGCGCACTGTTCAGCTACACGAGGGCTTTTGGCGACGGACTTCGTAATTTTGAACCATGGTCAAGTGACGAGGATGTCACCTGAGCTGGCACTCCCCCCTCACTTAACTACCACACCAACGGGAGGACGTTTGAGCTCTCAACAGATTTAACGTGCATCGCTCCCCTACACGGCGGGTCTTAAGTGGTACTCGGCTCGAACTCATGACACGCACGACAGCCACGATCTGATACTTTGACCACTAGTCTATGGTGGCCACGCATTTTTATGGAAATCATAGTCTTTGTAACGTAAGATAGAATTTATTATCGATTCACATGCATCAGTTACAACACACACTAGACTTGTTGAGGGTTTTGTAGTTGACGGCACAGGGTGGCTCACAAAGTCCGTATTAATCTGTGCTGTCATAAGAAAAGTCTCAAAGCATTCCCCCTATCCCTTAAACTCGGCATTAAGAGAGTATATTGCAATGTTTTTTTCCATGCTCAATATTCTCTCATGTTTACTCTGATCGAGATTTGGCAGTAGCACTTGATGAATTTGCATTATTTTTTTGTGTTTTTGTCACTTATTCTTTTTTTTTTCTTTCACGAAACTCTTTTTCGTCTTTGTGCATTTTATTTAGGCATTCTGACTAGAATTAATAATAATTCAACGCCAATGAAAATTAAAGAAATGAATTAACCACCGAACACATCGCCATGTAGCCAACAATCTAAAGAAAATTTCAAAAAGGCACTCTTTTGCTGCGAGAGCTATTTTGTTTACACCGTAATGCTCACACTGCAACTGATACGACCGCTGATAATGTTCCCGGGTCTGGGGAAAAGGACCCCTAATCGGAAGGTGGGCAAGCTGACCAGTCGGAGACGTGGGCAATTATCCAACTTTTTCACCGATATGACACATGTCACGTGGTGTCCCCGCTCCCCCCTTTTCCTCTTCTGGCTCTCCTTACCATGGCGATGATTCTGGAGGATGGGGGGAGACTTCTTCCGTTCGCTTTTTCACTGTTACGCAAAACTGAGCAATTTTCTCATTCACTCTCGAGCCCAAAAAAGTTTCACTTCAAAAAGTGTTGCACTTTTTGTGGAAAATCTGTTTTGATAACAGGAGTAAAAAGTGCTCAAACAGCACAGGAAAAAGTACCATATGACTATTGGTTCTACCAGCATTATGATATCCGTGAAAATCAAGGAATAGAAAAGTTAATTGTGCCAGCAACAGATGCAAAATATTCTTTTTTTCCTTTCTGTTTGCTAACTAATGTTAGCAAAATGAGCAATAATAAGTTATATCATCTGCTTTTCCTTATTATTTATCAATTAATCATCCGCAATAGGGATAAAATGTATTTTTTGATTGGCTTTAGCTATTTATGATCAATTAATTTATAAAATAACTTTGTAATTGTTTATTTTTTATTTTAACGGTCTATCATTGGTTATTTTATAGAATAACTAGTTATTTCATAGAATAACTAGGTAAAGTATAAAATTTTCCATCTATTATATACTTTAACTGACTTGTCTAGTTATTTTATGAAATACCTAGAGTTATTCTATGAAATATAACTGAATTCTACACTTTAACAGTAAGATATATGTATATAAAAGCTTATTTTTTAAAATTCAATGTTAGTGATTTTTACCCAGCAAAGCTTTATTTATTTTTTTGATGAAATTTCCAGAAACTTTTCGTTTTTTTACACTAAGTTACTAAGAAATTTAAATTATAAATATAGCTATACTTTGTTTTAATAAATACGTAATGCCAGTAAATAATGGTTGAAATTTCAAGAACAGATTTTGTTCATCTTTTCAAATTATCAATTTGTTAAAGACTGGGGAAAGTAGTACAAAATAATAGAATATGTGATTTTAATAATGTTCAACTTATTTATAAACCAATTTTAACTTTAAAGTTTAGAGAATTTTAAACCGTAACCAACATGTCATTACTTACTTGAAAACGAAGAATTCAAAATGAAATTAAAATTGTCTTTTTTCCTTCATATGGTCAAAAACAAATGAGTTAATCTTTTTCTTGCATATAAAGAGGGGCTTTACAATTTTCAAAATATTCAGAAGCTATTCAAACTTTGAAAGAGAATATATATATAATCTGAAGATTATTATTTATTTGAGGCAATGTGTGAAAATAAAAAATTATATTTTATTGTGTTTCGACTTTGAGGGAAACTCTTTTTATAGAACTCAGTACTTTATTGTAAAAGCATATTTTTGTTTGTTTTTCCTTTTTGCAATAAAAATAAAGGCAAAACTTAAGTACATTTTAGTATTTTTATTTGAGGTAATTCAGAACATGAAGTGTTTTTGTGGGTACTTTGGGAGAACTTTTAGTAATATACAAAAAGTAATCTTTATGTAAATAAATCACTCTTTCTCTGACAGTCAAATAGAAAATGGAAAGAAATAAAATAGATTTGGTTTAAGATCCTGAAAGGGACTCATGTTCACATACAAAACTTATGTTTACTCTGAAATTTGTACAAAATAATTATTCCAAATGTCTTTCTATAAAGAGAGATAAATCTATTGTGTGTATTTGCTAATGAAGAACTTTATTTAATTTAAAATATATTGTAGATGCTTAATAATAAACATTCTAAAAGTATCAAAATGCGTTTAATTCAGTGACATTGCTTGAAACATTATGAAACAAATTTTCTGAAAAAACGATGTCTCCAAAATTGTTAAACTTTGCACTTGCTGTTTTAATTATTTTTGCTATCGACCGTTAACATAATAAGATATTTCTTTAAAAATAGTAAACAATTTTATTTAATGTGAATTATAAGTATATTTAAAAAAACAATTTGATTTTTGCAAGTATGAAAATCCTTTCACCTTCTAAAGTGAAGACCTGTTTAAATATAAATTAGTTTTTTTGTTAGAGTATTAACCATACTACTCTAATTTTTGGCATCATAATATTATATAGTGAGATTTAAAATTTTTCTATGCATGTATATATCTATATATTCGAATAAATATGTTAGTGCTTTTACATCCTAGTTATTTATTATAGTGGCTTTTATTTATTTGGTACGAAATTGAATAAAATAAATTTAAATCCAAAATAATTAAATATTTACAGAAAACAGTTCAAATTTGATGTATTTCGATTTATAGTATAAACTGCTTTAATGAATGTTAGCGTTCGACCATTTTTCTTTATCAGAATTCTTTCAAATACTTTGAAATAAGACTCAATTTTTTTTCCTTTTTAAGAAGAAAAATGACTTACTGAATTTAAGCAAAGACTTTTTACAAATGTCTTTAACATTTAAATTTCCTATATCCTTTACGAGAATTAGCAGGGTGGAATCCTCTGCGCTCTAGGGTTTACGAAGCGGAAACGCTAACTCGAAGCCACCGAACAGACTCTACTTCTCCATCTTTAAACTCTATTTTTATATCTCACACAATGTAATACAGTTTCCTGTTATAGAACTTCGCTGGGACGTTTTAAGACTTTTTGAGGCTCTGGGCCCCTACGCAAAAGCTAGCTAGGCTAAGAGGGCCTTATATCAAAAATTCCTTGGAGGCTCCTTAAAATTTTACGATTTTTTGCAGACCCATGAATAGGGCGCCGTATCATTGATATGGTGGTTGCTACGCCCCTGCCCTGAGCCGCTACGCAAACGTGGGCCCCACAAATGACCCTTAAATTACAGTATATATAGCGTACGTTATCAAATACTCGTAACAAACAATAACTCAAAACAAATAAAGGTATTCGATTTACAAATGCACAAACCGGCTCGACCGATTGCCACCTTTTGACTGAAGGAATAATGATGGAGTATGGAGGTAGGTCGGCCTATACATAAACGACGGTGCTCACATGTAGCCAGATGACATTTCGTCCGTTGAAATTATTCGAATCATTATCTTATTAAGGCTGAGTCGAGAACAGGACGAGTCTCCCATTGTGGTCGAGACCCTGGGCCTATGCCTTAAGACGTCTCTGGCTCTTATAGTTAATAGTGCGAGTATTCGTTTGAGAATAATTTCTTGTTTTTCAATAATTAAAGATATCCGAAAAATTCAATAATTTTTTTTACTGCTGTTTTCTTTTTTTATGTTTATAAGGGGGAGGGGGTCTTAAATGAATCCTTCTCCTTCCGATGCTGATTCATTTTTTTAAAAAAACTGAAGGACAAATTAAGATAAAAAAAAAAAAGCATGAACAGGAAGTGGAGGTGTCAAAATGAATTGAAAAACATTTGTTCTTTTTAGAATGTTCTGACTTACCTCTCATGAAGTCACATGATAAAAACAAACACGTGTTTTCCATTGAATTCAAAACAAACATTAAACTAATTGTACTTGTTCTATTTGTAAAACTCGGATAAAATTTCATATTTGGGTAAAGATGTTTAAATGTTAAGAGAGGAAAGAAATTTTTTTCTTCAAAAAGATTTTTTTAAATTAAAAAAAGTCGTATTTTATGCTTATACTTTTAAATAAAATGCATTTTGTATACATATGTACTTTTTAAGAGAAAGTTTCTGCAAAGAGCAAAACTTGGCAACACCGGAGCGCGTGAACTGATTAGTTGGAAACACAAGACAGTTTTTATCGTGTGACTATGACGTCACATGAGTTT
>BMAV01015980.1:177783-202356 GCA_019973955.1 Trichonephila inaurata madagascariensis | reverse complement strand
TTCATGATATTTAGTGTCACTTAGATTAGAATACATGTATAAAATTGGTTTTAGGACACACATTTTGACAAAAAAAAAATTATTTAAATACAATATTTTGGCAAAAAATTAACTTAGAATAAATTTTTTTTCAAAATGTTCTCCCTTTATAAAACATGCTTCTAAAATAATAATATTTCGCACTTATATAAAGTACAGACTTCTCCAAAGAGTGAACTAGGATTTTTGAAAAATTCACATTATTTTCAGAGTTACAACCCATTGAAATATATATATATATATATATAATTATCGGCGTTTTTTTCTTAAAATTTCTCCCCTCTGTTGTCGTGTAAAACATGGATAAACCCACTTCTAAGATACATATTTCAAAAATTCTAGTTGAGCCTCTGTACAGAGGTCTGAGCTACATACAGGCAAAATATTATTATAATATAAGCATTTTTCACAAAAGGAGAATATTTTGAAAATGGGTCCTTCTATGTTCATTTTTTGTCGAAATATTGTACTTAAATAATTTTTGTATTGTGTAATGCTGTTCTTAAAACAATTTTATATACATTTTCTAATCTAAGTGGCACTAAATATCATACATATTATCCATTTATACGCTTTTGTAAAATCACGGTTCTGAAAGTATTGGCATACCTTAAATGTGCTTTATGTAAAGAAAATTAAAGTAATGAATTTATTAAGCAATTTTAATGTAATTGTAGTATAATTTATTCATTAATCCTTAATTTGTGTTCCAAGCTCATGCATTATATTTAATTGGGATATGTACATATATGCTTGCATTTTTTTAAGACTGTCGAAGTCTGGGACTACTGAAGTTATCTGCGATTTTATTTTATATATTCTTTGTGTGTGTTTAATTCATTTTTTATATTTGTTTTCGTAACCCCACACTCATGTAGAGAAATGTTTTTCGCTAAAATGTTTCATTTGTTCTGTGAATAGCATTAAAATGTTTATAGCTGTGGGAGAAATCCTGTGCATTTTGCATGAATTCGTTGCCTAAAATTTACGAGTTCTTGCAGAAATTTAGATTTGAATTGCTGATATGTCGATAAATTCTTCCAACCCCTTCATTATAAGTGGGGGGTTTCCCCCCACAAATGGAAACAAAAATACATTTTCCATTACAAAACTATTTAGTTTTGAAAACATTGTACTGATGAGTATAAAATTATTCAGTGGAACCCGGGATGGTACACAATAAAATATTCACAATCTGCGAGGTACAATAGTACATATAAAAAAAAACGTTTTAATATATAATACTTTTATGATATTATAATGAAAGTTAAAGAAGTGTAACAAAATAAAGTTATGTGTTAATCCTTTTTTTTTTAGTTTTAATGTGACTGGGAATAAGTTTTAGATATACTTGTGGTTCCTCAACTTCTCAGAGAAAGATAATCCCTTTTGCATATACATGTTTATAATTTTCTTTTCAATTTTTTGTTTTCACTCTTCGAATTCCTGGAGGTCACGTGGAACCCTAGAGTTCCGTGGAACACAGTTTGAAGACCACACCTTACAAGGCGTTATTTCTACTTTACCTGCTTTCCACACATTCTGGTAGAATTCCTACTACTTAGTTCAACTTTTTGTTTTTCGGTTATCGACGGAAGTTTCGTAGGAGTTTTCAGTGGCGTACGCGTAGACCTGTTTCATGAGGAAGGGGGTGAGTGAGTTTGGTGTTTTATGGCGCAAGAGCCAGTTTTGGCTATACTGCGCCAAACATTCATAGGTCTGTGGTCTGGACGGGAAAAGAAAAGGAGAAATTGGATGACAAGATGGAGGGTCGAAAATAGAGAAGGGGAGCACTGGGGTACCACGGGGTCGTGACACCCGTGTTTACCAAAGATAGTAAACCCCTTGGGAAAAGGAAAAGATCACTAGGGTACCTCGGGATTGTGTGACACCCATACCCACCTAAAGAAGGTGAGCCCCCTGAGGGGCCATGAGGAAGGGGGGTTGATTGATTGATTGATTATTAACGTCGCACTGTTTAGCTACACGAGGGCTTTTGGCAACGGACCACGTAATTTTGAACCATGGTCAAGTGACGTGGACGACACCTGAGCTGGCACCCCCTCTCCTAACTACTACACCACACCAACGGGAGGACGTTTCAGCTCTCGACAGATTTAACGTGCATCTCTGCCCTACACGGCGGGTCTTTAGTGGTACTGGGCTCGAACTCGTGACAAGACAAGCCACGGTCCGATACCTATACCACTCGGCTACCGCGGCCACGAGGAAGGGGGGATTACTGAGGTGGGTACATGCGATGGTCAGAAAATCCACTTTCAATCGCGATTTCTTTTTCCTGTGCGATCATTCATCTTGCATTTTTCACTATTAGTAAAACATAGTACTTTAAAGTGTTTCTACTAAGAGATCCTCTGTGGAGTTTGAAAGACGAGGTCACGATGATTTCAAAAATATTGAGCCTAAATTCAATTTTCATTATTGCTGATATCGATGAAGTACCAGAGGAGCTACAGCTTAAACTTATTGACTTGCAATTTGATCACAATCTGAAGGAAATATTTTCTGCTGTGACATTAATTGAATATACAAATCTGAAAAACGTTCATGTTTGAACTTCACGGGGGGGTCTTTTATGTTTTAGTCGACATAAATTTGTGAGCAAAGTTTTGCTTGCATGGAGATCAGTGAGAGTACATAATATAGATACAAGTTCGTTTACATTAACTTGAACTCTTTGAAAAGAATTTCCAACAATGTCCCTCATGATTTAAAAAAAAAAAAAAAAACTGTAGAAAAGTGACAAAAGGTATATTTGTCTCACTCGACGAATTCTAAAATTAAATATACTTGCAACTATAGATACAAGATTAATTAACACAATAAATAAATTGAATAAAACGCTATTTTATTTAACTTATATTTAGTGTTTTTTTTCATAATGAATGCAATATCATTAAAAAGGTGCGGCCATCAGGTATCCTCTACTCCCTCAAACCCCGCGAGCCAAAATAAGGTGTCCACCCCTGACGTAGACGCAGAGACGTCTTAAGGCATGGGGCCAACTGGATCCGGGTCCAGGACCTCGGCAGCATTGGGAGCATCGTCTCAGTTTCGACTCTGCCTTAAAAAGAACATAATTCGAAAAATTTCAACGGTCAAATGTTATTTCCGGTTGTATTCTCCGAAAAACTGAGAATTTTGGACGATATGCCAACTGGCTACATGTGATGACCGTCGTCCACATACAGGCCTACCACCACGTACACCATCATTACTCATTCAGTCGAAAAGCGGCAGTCGGTGCGATTGTAAGTCATGTACATTTGTTTCAGGTTATTGTTTGTTCGAGTATTTGGCAACGTATGCTGTGTACTTTTAAAGGTCATAGGTGGGAGCCAACATTTGTGTTTGAGCCCAGGACCTGCTTTTGAGTTGGGGTCCAGGCCCTCAAGAAGTCTTAAAACGTCCCTGTGAAGACAAGCCCCGAGGGGTAATCTCTATGGTAAAAATTAAATATCTGTTGGTCTACGAAGAAGAGTGATCTCCAAACCACACTGGAGGGTTTGCTTATTATTACTATTAATATCGCACTGTCGAGTTGTACAATGGCTGTTAGGGATGCATTTCATAATTTTGAACATCGGCTAAGTAACGAAGTTTATGACTCTACGTCTTCCACACCAGGCCAACGTGTGAACTTGAGAGCCACGTTCGAAAAATATAAGTTACGTTCCTTTCATTAAGTGGGTTCGAAAAGATCCGTTTACGTATGGATGACATCATAGCTGGAACACCCATTGTTCAGTCTGCTAAGGGGCAGCAGTGTCGAGGTCGTTGTTAAGACTGGATCACTCCTGTGAAAGGTTGCGTTAGGACTACAATGATATGCTCGAAAGAGTTCAAGTGAATCTGGAAGTTCATCGGAGAGAGAGTCCGTTGGAGTGTGTTGAGGCGTCGTATAGTATATGGGTTTCTTCTTCTAGTGTCTACTTAAAGGTAGAATGAGTCACGCCCATAAAAGCGACACGTGAAGCGGAATCCTTTCTGTTTGGACAAAGTCGGGATTAATATCTGACCGTCGGTCCTTGTCACCCCTCATGCGGTGGACTTTGGAAATTAGTGGGGGGGGGGGGGCGCGCAGGTCACCTCTCTGTCGGCTGGATAAAGAAAGGTCAACATAACATAAATGTCATCCTTGAACATAACTTTAGAACATAAGTGTCATTGTCCATTCTTGGATACTTTCTCAAGCGAAAGTACGTGATAGTTGAGACATCATTAGTTCTCTAGCAAGAAATCGATCCTTTGGTGGAGATCGCCGCAAATCCAAACATATGCACAGTAAAAACAATAAGAGCGAATATGTAAAATCCAAAAAGTTAATAATTTACGCAATCACTGAATCTTCTGTCCGGATGACTGAAGGATTAAAAAGAAGAAGAGTCCGAGGTGCTTGCAGACGATGTCAAGAAAGTAAGACTTGCCAATACTCTCCTCATTCTGTGATAGGCCATATTTATTTCCAACTTCTTAAGGGTTTCACGTAATAACACCTCTTTCCTCATATCGATCTGAGGATCATTCAATTTCCTTTCTGTAATTTCTATTACTCTATGATATTCATCTAAATCTTCCTCCATTTCGAGCGAAACAGTTGTTTACTATCGAGTTAAAAAAAAAAAAATATTATACCATTGCACAAACCATATATAAACAGGTTTGATTGTCCTTACAAGTTCCGGATAAAATCAACACCTTTATATACATTTCATTCCTGCACTATTTCGCAGTTGAATCTCAAAAGTGCTTCAGCGATGGAATCGTTTAGCTCGAATAGTTAAATTTGATTGATGGATTCGCGCGGAAACGGATTTCGGTTCAGTTCAGTTCAGTACAGTGAACAAGAGTCAAGTGACGAGGACGACACCTGAGCTGGCACCCCTTCTCCTAACTTCCACACCACACCCACGGCAGGACGTTTGAGCCTCAACATGTTTAACGTACGTAGGCCCACTCTGCATGTTAGGTCTTCAGTGGTACTAGGCTCAAACTCATTACATGCTTGCCAACAGTAAGTAATCTTGACCGCTAGGCTACCGCGACCATAACCTTGAAATTCAACTGCGATCTGATGAAGAGAATGGTGATTGAGTTGGTTTCACTATTCTCTTACCATTTTACTGTGGTAACCTAGTGGATATGGTCACGAACTCGTAGCTGGCGTGTCGCGGATTCGAGTCCTGGTCAGGGCCATTTTTAACCTTCCCGGTTCCCTAGACACTTCAAATTGTGACGCCCTCCCCCACATATTATTTCTAGAGCATCCCCCTCTTTCAGTTTTTACCTTGCCTGTTTTAGTTCGGGACGGATTTTCCCTTAACTCTCTTACTCTTTTCTATATCTTTTGTTTTTTGAAGAGTCTTTCGACTCATGGCTGGCTGGTCATGAGTTCGAGTCCAGCACAACTGAAAACCCGTCGTGTAGGGAAGCGATGCACGTTAAATCTGTCGAGAGCTTAAACGTCCTCCCTTTGGTGTGCTGTTGTGGTAGTTAGTAGAGGGGTACCAGCTCAGGTGTTGTCCTCGTCACTTGACCATGGTTCAAAATGACGAGGTCCGTCGCCAAAAGCCCTCGTGTAGCTAGCTGAACAGTGTGCGACGTTAATATTCACTCACTCACTGGAGAGTCTTTCTACTATCCACCGCCTATAGGTACAACTGGTAGCTGTAACGAAAGGATAGTGGCATGGTTTGGACACTCTTGTTTTTTCGTACCTTGCAGCATCACAAACCACACCACCTAAGCGCCCTTTTGTAAATTAGTACAGTAAATTCATGAGATCGTTTGCAATTACAGTATAGATTATAAGTTAGTGCATTAACTGTTTACAAATCGTTCATTATCATCGTTTCCATCGCTAATCACTTTCACTTTTCGACATCCTTATCCCGTTGGTGTGATGTGGTAGTTAGGAGAGAGGGGTGCCAGCTCAGGTGTCGTCCACGTCACTTGACCATGGTTCAAAATTACGTGTCCCGTCGCCAAAAGCCCTCGTGTAGCTGAAAATTGCGACGTTAATATCAATCACAATCGACATCTTTATTCTTCGTTAAGTTACTGCCTAAGTCATTGTACTTGTACAGCAAAGGTTTTCTTCGAGCTTTAGTCATTGTGAAATTGTTAATGACATCACTTTGTAATCAATTTCAATATCATTCTGAGTGCATAGAAGGATCAAACTGTTGAACTTTTCATTTTCCACAGCAAATCTCATTTCAGTCTTAACTCTCTTAAGGTATGTGACTACTTTCGGAGCACTTTTTTAAATATACATATTTTCAACTACTTAAACACTTTGTTTGAAATGGAGCATAAAACTAGGAATGCAAGAACAATTTCCACAAAATTAAAAATAGTTTTGGATATATCGGGAATTTTGAGTGAAATTTTAGTGGAAAATTGCAGTTACGGTAAGCCTTGTATTGAAAATCCTAATTAATATGTACGAATAATATTTATACAGTACATAAATAGCATTCTTATCTGTGCTTAGAACTACAAGATTAGTAATACTGTTGAAAGTTTGTGTAATATATGTCATATGCAAGAACTCACTTTTTTACGAAAAACTAATGTTTTGTTTTTTTTCACAAAAAGTGCAATAAGTTACATAAATATATACACAGAGATTGGATTATAGTCCATACTGGAGATAAAACTAAATAAAACAGTTTCTGAAATTTCCAATTCAGTATCTTAAAAAGAAATCTTGTAGTAAATTTTACCGTGAAGCAAAAAAAATTGAGCAACATAGTTTCTCAGAAAATGCATTTAAATATTTTAATACAGTATAAAAAATTTTCTACTAATTGTACATTTTTTAAGCTCACCATATTTATAGGTCAAGACCACTTTAGCTTCATGTTTAATTAATCCGGACTTTTTTTTTTTAACCTTTTACTGTTTTCTGGAGAGTTTTATAGACTATAACAATTGCCGCTTTTAGTGACATTTTGATAAAAAAAATTGCAGTTACACAAAATTCAAATAAATGTATTCAAATAATATTTATACAGTATATGAATAACATCTTTATATGTGTTAGGTATTAAAATATTTATAATACTTTTGAAAGTTTTTAAATGTGTCAAATTTTATGCAAAAACAAGATTTTTTAAAAAAAATTAATGATTTTTTTTCATAAAAAAGCAATAAAGTACATAAGTATATACACAAAGATTAGATATTGATTCATAACACAGACAAAACTAAATAAAACTTGTTCTGAAATTTTCAATATCTTAAATATTTTGTGTAGGGATCTACTTCCGGTTTTGCAGACTCCATTTCCGGTTCTAAATATCATAGAAACAAAAATGGAGTGTTTTTGGAATCTTAAATGTATGGGCTATAACATAAAAGAAGTTTCGAAATTTTTCACCAAAACGGAGAATTTTGGGTAGTCACATATCTTAAGGGAAGAAAGGCTTAAGGCCGTATCACACATATTTTTCATGCAATTTTTTCATCCAATTTTTGGCCGAATCTGAGGGGGAAGGGTTGCCGTAAACAAAATGACACGCTCTGACGTCAGCCGCACTCTATCTCCACATTGAAAAATTACTCGCCGATTTTTCTGCTTCGTAAAATGAACATCCAAAATTATTTCTTTCATTTCGCTTGTGCGCAATTGCTGATAGGTTTAAACTAAAAATAGAGCACCATTCTATTTAAAATATTATACACCATTAAAATATTATACGGCATATCTGAAGTGTTAGACAAAACCGCGGAGCCGCCATCTTGTTTATGATGTAGGGCGCCGAAGAACCCCATTAGCTAGAATTTCAAGCAATTTTATTTGGTACAACTTTTTGAGCTCGCTAGCAAAAAATTGTTCTAAAGCGGTTGCTATGGCAACTGAGTAAAAATTGCACGAATTGAACGAAAAATTGCTTGAAACGTGTACGTGTGATATGGTCTTTACAGTTATCACATGAAGAGTTAAATAAATTCTCAGAGCGACTTCGAAATTTGGGAAGGTACTTTTCAATTTGTTTTTCTTGTTGTGAGAAGAGATTCATGTTATTTTTTTACCTTAATATACATTTTGAAATGTTGACGTTCTTGTGCACAAACTGTTCTTCGTGGCCGCGGTAACCTAGGGGTCAAGGTAACGGACTCGTGTCATGAGTTCGAACCTAGTACCACTGAATCCCCGCCATGTAGGGGAGCGATGCACGGTAAATATGTCGAGAGCTCAAACGTCCTCCCGTGGGTGTGGTAGTTAGGAGAGCGGTGCCAACTCAGGTGTCGTCCTCGTCACTTGACCATGGCTCAAAATGACGAGGTCTGTTGTAAAAAGCCCTCGAGTAGCTGAACAGTGTGCGACGTTCATATTCACTCGCTCACTAACTGTTCTTCGTCGATGCCTTTGGGTAGCCGAGAGCCAAGTTTTTCGCCTATTTTGTCATATCTTGCTCCTTTTCGTGAAAATTTCTGAATATCTACAACCGTGTGTTGAGAGCTTCGTAGTAATAGTACGTTCGCAGTAACTTTAATTTTTTTCTAATTTTCTCCCTTCAATTTTTTGCGCCGTAGGCACGTACCTAGTGTGCCAAAGCCTAAAAATGGTTCTGGTCCTGGTGCCATTTAAGACTTGCCATGCAGAGGGGACTAATGCAGTTTAAGGTATCCGACTACGTTCGGAACCGTGATTTTGCAAAAGCGTATAAATGGATAGTATTTGTTATTTAGTGTCACTTATAGATAAGAAAATGTATATAAAATTGTTTTAAGAATAGTATAACAATAAAAAAGTATTTAAGTACAATAATTTGACAAAAAATGTACATAGAATGACCAATTTTCAGAACATTCTCCTTTTATGAAAAATGCTTCTATTATAATATTTTGCCTGTATATAGATCAGACCTCTGTACAGAGGCTCAACTAGAATTTTTGTAATATATATGACTTAGAAGTGGATTTATCTGTATTTTACTACAACAGTCGAAATTTTAAGAAAAAAACGCCGATAATTCTTTTAATGGGTAATAACTCTGAAAATGTGAATTTTTCAAAAATCCTAGTTCAGACTCGCTGGAGAAGTCTACTTTATATAAGCACACACACACAAAATATTATTATAGAAGCATTTTTTATAAAGGGAGAACGTTTTGAAAAAAAAGTTATTCTAAGTTAATTTTTTGCCAAAATATTGTATTTAAATTTTTTTGTCATAGTGTCCTTTAAACAATTTTATACATGTATTCTAATCTTAGTGACTCTAAATATCATGAAAATTATCCATTTATGCGATTTTTTAAGGCTGTTTTTTCGGTTAATGTTAGGATAGGACCCGAATTTGGATCATTTTTTCGGATATAAAAGAAAGGAAAAATTAATATATTCTGACTTCACTATCCTTTAAAGAGCAGTATTTTTTATCATACTTCCCATTTTTAACCGTGTTGATTCATTGTTTATGGTATAAAAAGTGTTTCGCTTTTTTTCTCTTATACTGTAATGTTAAATGGGCTACGCCATCACATATTAAAACAAAAAAGAAATTATTCATGGAATATTTTGCAATTTTTAAAAACACTGTATTATTAACAGTTATGATATTGCAAATTTCCATGGGAAAAATTGAGGCATCTTTCTGTCTGAAAACGTGCTTCGCGTTTAGTTCAAGCTCGTACTTTTACCGAAGACAGCCTTAAAATCACGGTTCCGAACGTAGTAGGATACCTTAATCTATTAAGCTCAGTGTCTTCCCGTTGGTTTGAGAGTTTCCAGAGGGGAAGGGGGGGGGGTCAATTCAGATGCCGTTAGGGTTTGTAATTCCGTGTCATATTTTCAGTCCCGTGTGATTTCGGGATTCTATTATCCAAATCCAGGGATCAGGATTGGACTATTTATTAATATACTTGAACATTAACATAGCTGAAATTGCATAATAAAACTGAAAATATAATTAAAAATTGTTTTAATGTTACTTTTTATTGCAGCAAATCAAAACAAAACTTAATTCATCATTTAAAAAAAACAAATAAAAATAGTACATAATGAAATTAAAAAAACATTTCTTCATTTTTTGTGTTTCTGTAAAAAGCTTTTAAAAAACACAGCTCGTCTAGCGTTTCATCGTTCAAACGGCTTCTTATTCAATTCCTACTATTAGTTCGCACTCTCTGTCTATATATTTATTTATTTATATATTTGTATATTTATTTATCTTGGTGGAATTTTTTCAATCGTTATTAAAATACATTTTAAAGCGCTCAGTTGAACTGAAATTTTATATACAGGTTTATTTTGGATGACAATACAATAATATAAAAATTATTAATAAATATTAATTAATTAAAACTAATTATTTAAAGAATTACAAATACAACCACGTTGGCATCATTTTTGGTAACTTAGTAACTCTTTTGGCGACTTGTGTCAAAACTTGAAAAGGTTTTTTTCTCACGTGTTAAAGTGTTCAGTTGAACTGAAATTTATATTGGATGACAATGGACTAAATTCATGTGACGTCATTAGTCACATAACTGAGCCACGTGTTTTCGGCCAATCAGTTCAATACATTAATGCGACGTCATAATTATATCATAAATATAATCACACGTTTCCAGCCAATTAGTTCATGTGCTTCACTGTTGCCAACTTTTGCTCTTTGCAGGAACTTTCTTTTAGAAAGTACATATTTGTCAACGATATAATGATGCACATAGTTAAACAAAATGCATTTAATTTAAAAGTATTCGTATAATGTAAGTATTTTTTTTTTTTAGTTTTGAAAACTGAAGAATTTTAACACGTTAATTCTTTACCCAAACATCAAATTTTAAATGTTATCTAAACTTTACAAGTTGAACAACTAGTATGTCAATTTTTAATTAATGGGAAACACGTGATTGCCGTTATCATGTGACCATCATGAATTTAGTCCATGCACAATAATATAATAATTAATAAAAATTAATTGATTAAAACTAATTATTTAAAGAATTACAGATACAATCACTTTGGTATCATTTTTGGCGACTTGTGTCAAAACTTGAAAAGGTTTTTTTCTCACGTGTTAAAGTATTCAGTTGAAATGAAATTTATATACACGATTGTTTTGGATGACAATGCGATACTTTAATGATAATGAATAAAAATTAATGACCACTTAATGTTGTGATTCTGTCCCATGTATATACATATTTATATTAATTATAACTATTTAATAAAAAGTAGCTAAAATAAAATATTTCTTTATTAATCTAGGTAGGAATTGACTGAAATTTTTTTTTTAATATTACTTGTTTTATATTCAGACGTACGACGAACAAAAAAGAATGATAAACACTGTTCACATTGTGTTGAGCTTATTAATTATGTACAGAAACCTGTATCATTAGGAGTGGAACGATGCATGTTAAGAAAAATTAACTTAATTTGTGTTTTTGATTTGATTGCGTTCCCAAAATAATGAATGTTCTTTTCTTTTTTCTTTCTGTTTTTAATCTATTACTACGTCATCCTTTTTTAAAAGAAATAAATCTATTACGCTAGCAGGGTATCTAATTCTGCAATTGAATAAGGCAAAATAGCTTTAAAAAAATCATAACATTGAAATAATTCTAGATCCTGAAAACGATAAAATATCCAGCTATTTTAAAAATGAAAAAACTTTTATTCCACAAAACAAGAAAAAAACTAACAATTGCCAAAATACAGAAACAAAACTTTTTCTTAATATTTACATTAGGCTACAGTAAATACGCACAAGTATAGATGCCATGAATTAATCCAAAAATAAACTCTGAAGACATGACATCTATTACATGACAAAAATTCAATGTTTCTGCAGGATAGATTCGAACCAGGCGCCTTCCGTTCCGAACGCCAGTACTTTATCGATTATGCCAAAACAGTCGTCTTCGTGTGACGTTTAAGTACTGGTTTTATTTAGATACCACAACATTTCCATCAATAACAGCAAATAAGAAATTGCTTTAAACATGAAATATTACAGCTGCAAGTTGAAAAAAATCTTTCACCATTCACACATGCGATATCGACAAAATAAGCATTACTAATAAATTCGATTGGCAGACTTTTTTATTTCGGAAATGTTAATGCATTGTCATTGAACTATAGAATCTCAGTGCAAAGGACTATGAATTGGCATTATCAAAATCTCAGTAGACCGCCAATAGAGAATGGTTGCTGTAGAACAATGATTCCCAAAGTGGTCTATATAGACCCTCAGGGGTCTATGGAGGCCTGCAAGGGGTCTACGCAAACGAAAAAATAATATGGGGGTCCTTGAGATGTAAATAGGGGTATATTATAATGGCTCTCATTAAACCAGATCATGATTTTAATCTTTAAAAAAATTGATCTAATGGAAAAACCAAATTTTATCAATTTAACTCAGTGCTTCTCAAACTTTCTATACTCGCGATCCAATTTTTGATCATAATTTTCATGGCGCCCCCCTTACATACAATAATAATGTGTTGAATTCAATAATAATATACTTTGATGTAAATCTACAATATGACTTCAATTATAAACCGTACAAATTATCAAGATATGTATTAAATTTGTATATAATTTTATGACGCGGCCATAGAGTCACTGGTAATTATTAAACTTGTTCTGGACTTAATACTGTGACGTCTCGCGTCCTTCTTCTAACATAACTCCTAAGTTCTTTGACGGCCACGATTAATGGCAAAACCTTTCCAACCCAATACCAAGAAGAGAAACGGATCGAATATGTAAATGAGATATACTTTAAAAGGATAGAAAGTTTGATGAGAAAGGCGGCAAGTCTAGAGATAACTTAGTGTGGAATCATTCGGATCAAGTGTTAGATGTCCTATAGCTCTGGAAGAAGGATACGTTCATCCCAATTAAATTATAAGGAAGTCTGAATCTTCTCATCTAAAATTAAGTTATAGGTATTACCTCAATCGATAAAGGAAGGTGACTCTGCAAAAGGTAATATTTTGTATAGGAAGTTAGATTAGTCAGTTAATTTATTATAATTAAGATAAGTGATCTAGTTGCGCGATCTGACTTGAATATAAGGTTTAATTGGGTGTTAACTCTCACTTTAAGAAAGTTGTTAATTAGAATTAAGTAATATAAGTTATTCTTAATAAAAGTTGTGTTAAGAATCCAAAATGTCTCATCATTTAGATAATCCCACACCTCTAGCTTACGCGGATCCTATTAGACATAGTCATCACAGGATGGCTATGTCGCAATACTGTTAAATTAATTATGAAATACATGGTGCAGTACTGATACTTTTATAAGTGTATTATATCAGTTTAAATGTGTATTTTATTTTTTATGTCAGAATTTATTTGCTCCCTTTCCCTCCCTCCCTTTTTTAAATAATATTTGCTTTCGACTTTTCGATATACTCACACGCTCCCCCTTAGGGGAGCGTGTGAGCGTCCCCACAGTTTGAGTATCACTAATTTAACTGGTTTATTTACTAAATTTAGTGAGGTTAATTTGTGGTTTCTTGGTGACAGCATACATTTTATCAAGACAAGGACCATTTCAGCATTTCTTTCCAGAACTAAGCTAAAGAAGTGTAATGTTAGACGTCGCAAATTTTCTCAATATGTTACAGACAATCTGTCAGGACATTTTAACATACGTTCAACATTTAAATGCTCTTTACGCAGATTTCGAAACTAGGTTTGAGATAGCTTTTTTATACTAATACCACAGTAGACAATGAATTCACATAGTCACATTGAAAAAAAAATGTCATATTACAATAGGAACTGATCGGAATAGGCCTTAACGAAAATCTTAAAACAATATTTAGAGGGGAAGTCAGCAATTTTAGCTTTAAAAAACCTGTTACTTGTCGCGAATTATGGAACATCGAGCTAAAGTGTGTTTTTAATTTGTTTTCCCTAGTGATAAGGAGTTTCTGTGAGTTTGTCAAACACAAAAACGAAAAAAGGAAGGGGGGGAAAATGGACACTTACTAGCAATGGAGATTTAGGATTAAACCTGACTATAGATTCATATTAAATACTCAAAATTTGTTGTTGAAGCACCAGATTCAACCCTCTCATTAAAAGCATTTGTTTGCTGTTTAGTTATTTTATGTAACAGTTGCTTCATGTTTTATTTTAATTTAATTCATTAACATGTGATTCTTAAGTTTTTAATATTATACTTCACTACACACAGTACGAAATTTAATTCTTTTAAAGTAAGTAGTAGTAGCAGCTGTCAAAAAGACGTTTAACTTGATAAATTTGCAAAAATTCAATATTAGCTAAGCAGGCAGGGCCGGACCGTGACTTTTGGGGCCCTGGACTAACGATATCTGGGGGGGCCTAAATAATTAATTTTTTTGCCTTTTTCCTAAAATGTTTTGTGCGGGAAAATTTAAAATATACGAAACTTAAAGTAATTACACTTTTGTGCTGCAAATTCTTTTATTTGCTCATCCCATTTTTAATCTGGTGAGATCAGTATTAATAGAAAGAAGTGATAAATAATTAAGCCTAGTATTTATCATTGTTGTCCTATATTTGTTTTCTATGTAGGACATTTTAGAGAACGCACACTTCGCTTCACAGCTAGTAATAGGGAGCGTTAGAAGAATCTTTAAAATGGTATGCAAATTTGGAAAAACGTCAACAAGTTTCTTTTCAAAAATGAAATTGAACATATCACTACAAGTTTAGAACTCTAACTCTGTTTGTTTAAGATAAGAGTTTTGAATTTTGAACACCTTCATTTACTAAATGTTGATCTACGTCATCTGCATAGTCATCAATAATAGCGCGTACACTCTCCAGGTCGACGTTCTCCTTATTTTGATCTTGCAAATCCATCAAAAATTTAAATTTCTTACTATATTCTGCATATACTTGACTTATATTTAAATCAAGGGAATTAACATATCTAACGCAACACAATAAGCGTGTATCTTTTAAATTTTTCTGTCCCAAACACAGCTTTTTTGTAGATTTATCTGCAAATTTTGAAATAATCCGTCTCTTGTTCACATCACTCTATTATGTTTTCTACACTAGGACTTAATTTTTTGGCTGCGTCTTGATACTCCTTTAGTTTTTGATCTGACTCCTGTCTTATATTGCTTATAAACGTTTTTATAATCACATAATTCCCTTCACAGATGTCCAAACCAGGTATATGTAATTTTTTGTTAACTGAATTAAATCCTTCTAAAATTTCTTCCCAAAATATAATTAAAAAAGCAGGTTCTAGTTTTCTTAATTTATTAAATATATTTAATGCCTCTTTTTGAAAATCAATTTTCTCTTTTTTTATTGTCACTAAATGTCTTAAGAATATTCATGATATTATCATAATTATCTTTTAAAGCTTCAACAGCATCGTAGTGCAAGACCATCTGGTCTGACTTAAACTTTTTAAGGTAAATTTCACGATTTAGAAGCTTCCACCTATGGGTCGAAGCAGAAAATAAAACATACGTATTTGTTGCACTAAACCAAAGAAGTTCACGATTTCAGCAGCAACCTTAACTGATCCTGCGCCAACCAGATTAAGAGAATGTGCAGCACACGGCACATAATTAGCGAATTTATTTTTTTCTTTTAGAAGAGCTTTCACACCATTATATTGACCGGACATATTGGCAACGTTGTCAAATGACTGTTCCCTACAATTATCCAATAGCTATACATTTGTTTCCTAAAATTCTTGTAGAGAATTAAACAAGTATAAGCCAGTGTGTGACTACTAATCTTTCTCTCTCTCTCTCTCTCTCTCTCTCTCTCTCATACACTTTCCCCGAAAACAATATCTTAAGTATAATAGCAAGTTGGTCATTGGGAGATAATCTGGTGTTAAATCCATCACAATTGAATAGTTCTTTGTGCCACCGTTATTTATTTGAGTTGTAATTGTTTTAAAAATTTGTGTGCTTGCCCATGATCTTAATTATTTGCTCAAATATTGCTTTTAATAAGTACGATATTAACGATTTGGTCGTAATTCTAGCTGTTCAATATGTTCACGAATGAATGGATCGCACTCTGCTAGCAGCTCCAGGACACCCATAAAATTACCATTATGAGGAGAACCAAAAACTTCCTCGGTACCTCTAAACTCTAAACCTCTTATAACCAAATACTTTACTATCACAATAACACGTTTGAGGACATTGTGGTAATATTCTGTATCTCTTCTTAGTTGCTCCTGTAACTATTTATCTAAAACAGACTTTTTTTTTCGTGTCAACCTAACTAACACATTGAATTTTTATGTTCAATAGAGTTTTCATGGTTTTCTAAACAACTTGTTACGTGTTTCCAAACAGAAAAGTCGGTTGTGTATTGAAAATTTGTTTTAGAAAAAAGTTTGCAGGTCAAACAAGAAACACTACCAATACTAGTTGAATAACATAGCCAAGATCTTTTTAGTACTTGGCCATTTTTGTTTTTTAATTAAATGATTATTCGAAAATGATCTCTTTTGTTCTATGTATTCTCTTACCGAAACAGAATATATATATATATTGTTTGGATCTTTATTTTGAAAATAACTCATTTCATTTGAAAGGATATAATCAATAAATTATTACTTAGTGATTTAGGCTACGAACCCACGTCAACGTATTTCTCACACTCAAATCCAACATTTTCTAAACACTCTTTGGTTGGGGATGATGTCCTCTGGCTGAATAATATTTTTTTCAGAAGGCTGCTGGACATCGAGATCTTGCATATTTACATCTTTAATATTTGCTTGTTGTGTTTCGCCGTTTTCTTTGGCTAAGTTCCTTTCCCTTTTGCTTGTTAATGCATCTGAGTTTGTAATATTCTTGTTACTTTGTTCCATTGTAAAAAAGAAAAAAAAAGGGTTGAAATTTTGACACATTTAATTTCTTATTTTTCTCAATTTAAAAGTAATTTTCATTTTTCCACACCAATTTAATATTTTCTGCCAGACATATTTACATTGTTAATTAAGGAATTGATTTTCCTGACAGTAAATGTAAAAGTTTAGGTCATAAAATTACAATAACACAACTGAGTGCACTTAATAAACTAAAAATATTCAAATTTTTACAAAACAACATAGTATATTTCTGAGATAATTAAAATAAGTTCCTAGAGTTTATTTAAAGAAATTAAAAAAATCATTGTCTATACTCACTAAAACCTAAAATGCTGATTAATATTATTTATTGACCTATTAGTTTAAAGGGGTTTTTATGAAAATAAACTTAGAATTATTTGCTCTACTTTAAATAAATATTGTTTTCCGAAGACAATACATACATATTTATGGGAAATATTGATGTTTTCAATCTTTGAAAATGCAGAAAATACTTAATAATAATTTCAATATCTTACTAAAATAATTAAGAAATGTGCATTTTTTTTTTTTTTTTTAAAAATAATTTTTAATTTAAAATTTTAAAAAAAAAATTAAAAAATTTGTTTTTTTTTTTTTTTTTTTGATACTGACTTTTTACTTGAAACTTGAATAAACAAGTTCCTAATTAACTTTTAATTTTGAGTATTATGCACAGGACACAGCACAAAATCAGTATATTATTACAACTTAGAATTATTATTGCACAAAAGTAAATGGCTACAGAAATAGTGCCACTATGTTTGCATAAATGCTCGATGCTCGTCGGCGCCGATCTATGATAGAGCCTCTGTCTATTAATTATTAATTTCCGCATATTCGGTTCTAGGGCGGAAGAACAAAAGTAAAATGCTCTTGCTCTCGAAAATAAAAATAAATTTGATATGGTTTTTAGGATATTTTATTTTTAATTTGTAATTTTTTACTGGTTTATTTTATTACTATTTTGATTGTAAGCATTTTTTTCAGTTTGTTTTCCTCAGCGGGATACGGGGACGCCCTGGTCTGCAGCCCATTTAGTCCATACGTAGATCCAGCCTTGTAAGCAGGGGTCTACCCGATACCGAAAAACATGCCAAGGGATCTATGAGACAAAAAAGTTTGGGAACCTGTGCTGCAGTGTTACCAGATCGTGCGATTTTTCGCGAATTTTGCTACTTTTTAAAACTTTTCGCTACTTTTTTAATCCTATTGCTACTGCGCGAATTTTATGCTGTTTCACTTGAAAATCCTGCTACTTTTTGCTACTTTCAACCATAAGTACTGGAAATACCGGAACAAGTTTCAAAAAAATTGATTTTTTTCGGAAAAATCGCAAAAAAAGGGACTTTAATCCCTAAAGAAAACATGGAATTGCAGTATGTTTCACCACTCCGAAACGCCGTAATTTCTCCCCCACTCCCTCGCCACCACCACGAATCGGAGCCTATCAAAGCCGGACTTCCCTCTCCCACCACTCTTCCACTGCAAGTGGTACAAAAAAGAAATGGCGGGATTCTTTGTAATCCCGATAGAAGCATGAAAATTAAACATGTAATATTCTTAAAAAATAGGCTTAGAGAAAATTTCTACATAAATATTAAACTGGAAAAGTAATGGTGAAAGGACAAAAATTCTTATAGAAATAAGTAAATTGTATAATTATATCATCAACAATACTCCATTGAATTAAAGAATAAAAATCTATTTTTGTAATTAATTGATGTTGCAGCATTAGACTTATAAAAAAGTGCATACAATTACAAAAATAAGTAATCGTAATCTAAAGGGATTAGTGATAAAAATCTGATTAAATCCCTTTTGTAAGGTTTTGACCTAAATTTAGTGGTATAACGTACACCGTTGCAATGCAGGGAGGCCTAGGGATTCTAGGGGGCCCAAAGGCTGACTGACGCCAAGTACGTATTAGGGTTTGGGGTCCGAAAACTCTCCTTGCATTGGGCCCTAATATTCTCCGTTACGCCACTGCCTCTTTCCAATCTACTTGTCTTATTATTCCTTTACTTAAATTAACACAAGATAGAATTAAATATTGTTAAATTACAACTGCCAATTTTAACAGAATTTAAGCGGATTAATTTGCCTTTCAAAGTGATCATGTTGATCATTGCAAAATGCTGAAATAATTAAAAGATTATGCCTTTACTCTTTTAAGAACAATTTACCCTAAATATATGAATCTCGAAGTTGACACGAGTTAAACAAGCATTTATTTGACTATTGAAGTACTTGATGGATGTCTTTTTAAATAAACTGACAAGCAAAACTAAAATAATATCTACAGAATCTACTACAGAAATCCATCAAAGATGACATAATTTAAGATTTTATGTGAGCAACTTTTAAACCAAATCCCTTCAAATTACGTCTTTAAAAAAGAAAGAATTTTTCCTCTGATATTTTTTAAAATTCAAATCGTCCTTTTTTTTTCTTCTATCTGTCTTTAGAATTAGCAGACCAATCTAAATTATATGTTCTGGAGAATCAATAGAGATAAATTTTTAACACACCGTTGTGTGAAAGATGTTTTTCTATCTGAATTTGAGCTTTTAAATGATGGAGAATTATTTTGGTGTCACATTTTCAATATAAAAGACTCAGTTGGAAATCCATTTTTAAGAGATTTAGGTATATTTGCTTTAACGCTTTAAAAGCCGCATTCACACCAAGGCGTACAAACGTCGAGTGTTAAGTGTCTAGCCAATCAGAGTCTTCCTCTCGCCCGAGATGAAGTCACTGATTGGCTAGACGCTTAACACTCGACGTTGTTACGCCTTGGTGTGAATGAGCCTTTACAGCCTACCCATAAGTAATGTCACTGTGGAAACGGCATTTTCCAGTGTGACGTCAAAAAAGACAAAATTAAGGAATCAGATGTGCCTCGAACTGTTTGAGTCAATTCTCAGAATCAAAATGACTTTGGAAGAATGAGGGACTTGCATTGATTTAATTCCCCCGCCACAAATGTTTCGATATAATTCAGAGATTTATAAAAAAGCCACAGCAGATCACGATAATAAGCAGGAAGAATTTGAATGCATTTTTAACGAATTAAATAATTAAAGCATTTTAACGTATTTTTGAAAACAGTTTTACAAAATCAAAAAAATTATATTTATGAATTTCAAGTGAAAATCGATTCCCTACTTTTCGCTAATTTTTTTTTCACTCTTCGTGCTGAAGAAGTTTCCAGATAATCAAGTAAAGTGAAATGATGGAAAAGCATTGCAATAACACGTGAAATCTCGATGAGCAAGAGAGAAAACTAACCCTGAAACATTGTCGTTTAAATGAATTAAGGTACGACTTTTTTTTAATGTCAAGTACTCTACTTTTTTTTCATTGAAGTGCAGGTCCGATCTCATTTTGAGAAGTTAATGAATATTCTTTTTTTAGCCTTATTTGTTTAAGTTGCTAATTCGATAATCTGATTCAACCTCCATAAATTCTGACTGTAACAACGCTATTATTACAGTATGTGCTGTTTCAAGCTCAAGTTAGATCAGATTGAAGAATTGCTGTTAATAACACAATTAAAGGATTCACCAAAGGATCTTCGAAAAGAACTGTTATTGAACTCTACGCTCAAAAAATTAAAGGAAGCTTTGGAAAAGAAGCAACGGCGACACAAGCGAAAGTATAGAGGCATTAGGATGAAAATCGAAGAAAAAAAGGATTATTCTTCCATACCGGAAGAAAAAATCGACACTGATGATTTGTTAGGTTTGAATAATTTTTTCGCCGATTTGAAAACGGTCAGCAATTCAGACATGAAAGGGGTAGAGTAATTTAGCATAAGAAAAGTTTTTTTTATTTTTAGTCAACTTCAATAAATGCTTTATAGTGAGTTGTTACCGATTGTGAGTTGTTGAGCAATTTATAAGGAGTTTTAGCAATGAAAATTTTATAGTGCCATCTGTTTCCTTAACTGTTCTCCTGAAATCCTTTTTGAGGTCATCTGTGTGTAAGGATACTTTTAAGTAAAATACATCTTAATATCGTGTTGTGTTGAAAAACATCTATTTAATGATCTGGGGTCAACTCATAATGGTACTCCAAAATTTAATGGCTTTCAATTCTTGAAGTGGAATTTTTTGTTTGGACAATACAATACAACCTTGAACTTTAATCGAAATACAAACAAGTCAAAGTGATCAAGGCTTTCCAAATAAACTGGCTGGGACATGTATTTCCATATAGCAATGAAAATCCTGTTAAGAAAATAACTTTCTAAACTCCAGAGGATGGATAAAGTAGAAAAGTGGTTGAAGGACGTGGGAGTTAACTGATGGAGGAAAAAAGCATCAAATGGATCAAGATGGTGTAAGCTGACTGAGACAGTCTTGGACAGTAACCAGTTGTAGTGCTTGGAAAGAAGTGACTTGCATTAAAATTGGAAAATAATGTCCAAAGATGTCAAATCTTTGAAATAAAAAGGAGTGATCAAGGAAGTAGGTCAAGGAACAGAATATTTCAAATGATTGAAGGGTATAACAAAAATCAAACAGTCTGTGTGTGATATTTTACTCTTGTATATTTTTTCATTGCATTTCCTAATTCATTTGTACATATTTAATTCTTAACATTTTTATTACATGTCAATATTTCCATTTTTATTATCATGTTTGTACAAAATCATTCTTTTTCTGTGATCTGTATCTAGTGAAGGATTCTGTATCTTGATATTTGTATATATTCATCTGACATTTTTATTGCAGCAGAAAAGTTCTGTGGTCTGTGATATGCTTGGAAGCAGTATTTTATGACCTGCATTTTTATTGAAATTGATCGAAAGGTACGAAAGTGTTTGTAATTTCCATTTTAAGTAGAGAAAAGCTTTATATTTTGTGTTACTTAACAGTTTGTTAAATTTTTGTGTAGGGTTTCCAATTAATAGATAAATATTCCTTAATAGTTATGTGTAAAATGAATCGCTCACTGAATAAAATTGTGTAAATCATTTTTCAGATCATACTGTTGAAAAAAAAAGCAATTCTAAATATGTTTAAAATGTGAAAAATAATTGTTCTGCGGTCATTTGAACTGTGAATCTGTTTAATGTTAAATAAATGTAAAGTTTCATTATGTATGATTTTAACTCTAGTCTGTTAAATGTGCTCAAATTTCATTGGATGAAATGTTCATAATAAATGTGTTATAATTTAGGTCTTAGATGCTTTATTTCTGAAAATTGTTGAATATAAAAACCTTATACATTTTTACTATTGTTGGACAGACATACTTTATTTTATTCATTTTGTACTGTCGCTTATTTGAATAAGTTAATGTGTAGGAAAATATGATCCTGCTATGTTCATGAAAAACAAGGTTAAATTTTTTTTTTTTTATGAAATGCATCATGTGTTAATAATCACAATTGTTAATGCACTCAGGTCTCAAACTATCTATTAAGGACATGCTCGAAGTGGATAAAGCTAGGTGCATCCCATGATGAGGTCCACTACATCCCATGGATACAGATACGGTGGGAGAGCCTTGTTGCTTCTTCTATGAGTTGTCCTCTTACCGTTTCTTTCTCATTAGGTTTGATTATCTTATCTTTGATATCCTATATTGTGGGTTTGTTGTGTAAGTAAGTAACTGGAAAACAATATGGGTAAGAAGGTAATGATCTAATTTTTAATGAGAAAAATTTATTTAATGAGCCTGTTTTATCCTGATTTTAGATCGACTAAAATTACAAAGTGAATATTTTCAGAAATGCAGTGAGATTACTAAGTTAGGTCATTTGTGTCTAAATATAAGATATTTTTTTGGGGGGGGGGCGAAGAAATGTTTCAACAAATTAAGGGACATTTTTACTAACAGGAATTTGGTTTTAAAAATATACTGCTGCCAAACTTTTTTTTTAAAAAAAAATTGTACTTTTAGATTGTCTTTTCATCCATATAAGCATAGATTGAAATAAAGTACTTTTGATTGTGGATTAGTGGTGCAGTATAAAAAATAAGGATGTGGCACATGCCCATCTGTCATGTTGTGCATTTAATGTCGAATTTGGAGAAATTTGTTTTTCGTCGTGTCCCAACATACCTGTTGCATATTTCTTACAACCCTCAGAAGATCTAAATTTTGCTGATTATATTAAACTATATCTTACAAAATTATTGCGAAATATTTACTAAATTGGTTATTAATTCTAGAAACATTCAGCGTTCATATACAACTTATTTTTCAAGATTTTAACCACTTTTTTTTTTTTTAGTTACTTTTGCTAAGAGTTGTTTAAGAAATCCTCCCCCTTTATTTATTTCCTTTGGTGAAAACAATGGGGTTTTTTTTTTAGTTTATTTATCCTTAGAATAGCAATATTTTTTTGTTGATATAAAAAATTTATTTGTTGCATCCGCCCATACGATAGAAAGTAATCAGTTTAAATTCTCGCTTTCCTTTTATTAGCACTAAATTTCTTATTTGTTAGGAAGTAAGACCTAATGTGACAATCAGTATAATTTCTTGTAAATTACTAATTGTCAGGATAAAGTAATGTAATGGCTGTCCAGGCTTGTGATAGCTGTAACATGCAGTGTTTTGTTAAATGTTGAAACTATTGCTTTCATTTGTTTTTGAAAGTACAATTCATTTTTATAAACATTTTGGAAATGAATAAATCACTCATTAGTGTCCTATATTTAGTTAAGTGTTAAATGTTTTCGTTTTGAAACTTATTGCATTATCTAATGTTTCAAGAAAAATTTCCTGATGGTTACTGAATATTATTCACAGCTATTAACTTTTTAAGTATGCTATTATTATTTCATAATACATATTTCTTTACATCGTGGAAAATCAGTATTGTTAATATTTGGTTTAAAACAAAAATCTTTTGTAGAAAGAGATAAAGAAAAAAAAGCTTCAAATCAGTTTCATACGTACTGATTATCTTGCATTACAAGAATAATGTATTATTATTTAGAATGTTATAGAAATAGATTACTCTAAAACAGTAATTTGCAAATTTTTTTTTTTGCGATAAACTTAACAATTTTAAAAATTGGTGTCCCACAAAAAATAAAACAAGTTAAAAAGTATTTTACTTATCTCTAATACACTTCCATCTATCCACAAAAGAAGGAGTTAGAGAATCCTTAGTTTATTTTTATAAAAGAAAAGAGTGATTCAGTTCAGGAACTTATTTTTTTTTTCTCGGAGTATAATTAATAATTTTTAAAAAATTTGGCAGCATAAAAAAGTGCCATGGTAAAGAATCACTGCTCTAAAGGAAGATCTTAAATCACACACTTGATATTTAAAACTTTTTAAAAACCCATTCTCAATCATTTTAATTAAAAATTTTCAATTACTAAACTAGGAACATAAGAAATGGAAAAAAAATTTTGAATTAAATTTGGCTGCGTAAAACCTTTTATGAGCAAGTATTGAAAAACCATTTCTGGATTTCAACAACCACTTAAGTATTAAATTTATAATTCAGTAATAATTTGTAACATTAAATTAAAAGATTTATTGTTTAAATTTTCATAAATACTTGTCATTTTTACTATGTAGTTTTTTAGGAAGCTTCTCTGTTAGTATGTTTAAACAAATACAAAATTCTTAGACCAAATTAAAAATTGTTTTTTTCTGGATATTACAGTATTGATTAAACAAGAGGAAGCTTCTGCATCCAAGTGA
>BMAV01015980.1:125083-143217 GCA_019973955.1 Trichonephila inaurata madagascariensis | reverse complement strand
CGTAAAATAACCCCTCAATAGCGAAGTGCACTTTCTATATAAAGAAGTTTTTTTCGTGCGATTCAATCTTTTGCTCCCTATTTTTAAAGCATTTCAAGAGTTATTCCCTTTTAACACACTTTATGGTGGTCATAAATCTCTTGAACTGGTTTTATTAGATGCCTAACTCGCCGACAGCAATAAAATTCTGGACGTTTAATCCAAGAAGTGAAACCTTCAGCCCCCAGTTCCCATCTTCGATATCCCTCTTCACCTTCAGTGGAGTTGTCTCGTGTCCTTGAACTAGTCTTCATTCATTTGTAGTGATGATCAGTCATGCTAGTAGCTTCGTTTCTTGTAGCTCGAAAATGTAAAACCGTATGCGCTTGAGCATCAAATAAAAACATTGATTCTTCAGGAAGAGGATAAAGGTGTCAAGAAACTTTCCTTGCAAGTTTTCTTTTTATTTATAGGTTGTTTTACGTTGTTTATAAAGAAAATGGAAAGAAATGAACCTCTATTCCTATTCTTCCTAGTACCTCTTTTTCGGGATTTAGTGACTTCGTTATACAATGGTCCGACTGTATATATTTTATGAAATACGTACGTAGAAATTTTTTGTGCAATTATTTTGCAGTGGGCTGTAGATCAACAGTTGACAAATGACAGTTATTGATGTATTTTATAAGTTGGAAATTTAATCAGAGCAACAATATATAATGAAGGAGAATTTTATTTCACAGAGTGACTCTTGCCAGGAGGATATTTGTGATAGTGACGGATTCCTTGACATTAGTCACTCATGGCAACCGATGACAAATGATATTGTGACAAATTTTATTAGAAAAAAATATATATAAATAAGAAAGAGCAAAATAAACAAAAATTCAGTATAAACGAATTTATTTAAAAAATATCAAACAAAATATAGGGATTACATATTTTCCATTTAATTGGTCGTAATTCCTTTGCACCTAACTTGATTAAAAAAAATTACTTCGTTTCAGAATTTCTATCAAATATGCGAGTTACTTAGACTTGCAAGAAAATCCATTATATGTCAATTGATTCATTAAAAATTAACACTTTTTCAATTAAAAATGCATTCCAAAAAGTATTTATTTGTCATAGGTAAACAAAATGCATTTGATTTAAAAGAACATAATATATATATGTTAGTGTATAATTCAGTTATTTCACAGTTGAAGTATATATAATGGATGAAAAACCAAGTTATTCTATGAAATAACTAGTTATTCAAAACAACTAATGATGGTTCAAAAAAGTAAACTTCAAAATTATATTATAAATTAATTGATCCTAAATAGCTAAAGTCTCTCGAAAAATACATTTTATCCTTATTGCAGATGAATAATTGATAAATAATGAGGAAAAGCAGATGATATAATTTATTAATGCTAACATTAGTTAAACAGAAAGAGAAAAAAGAATGTTGCAGAAATAGTTATATTTAAATATTATATAAAATAAAATACATGCTGGTAAGAAAAACAGTTGCTCCATAAAAACATTGGGTAAACTTCTTCAAACAAAGATGCAAGAGAGTATTTAATTGAAATTTTATGAAATACCTTTATTTTACTTATTTTCTTTTCATTATTTATTAGAAAAAACATTACAACAATACCTTGAATTGCATATTATTTTTGAAACACAAGAACACTTTATATCACAGATTCCCAAACTTTTTTGACAGTGGTACTACTACTACTTACTTAAAAAGAATTAAATTTCCAACTGTTATGAAGTAGAGTTTAAAATTTAAGCACATAATAATGAATCTAAAAGAAAAAAAAAATTAATTTAATACATAACACAACTGTTACATAAAATAACTGAACAACAAATATTTTTAATGAGAAGGATGAATCTGGTGGGTGCTTCAATAACAAATTTTCAATATTTAATATCAATCTAGTCAAATTTAACCCTAAATCTCCTTGTTTCATTTTTAAGATCGGCAAACTCACTGAAACTCTCACAAGGAAAAACTTTCTGACAATATTCCATAATTCGAGACAAATAACAGGAATGTCTTTTTAAGGCCAAAATTACTGACATCCATTTCTAAACTTCATTTTAAAATCGTTAGAGCCTATTCTAATAAGATCCCATTGTAATATGACATTTTTTTTTTCAATGAGACTATGAATTCGTTGTCTACTGTGGTATTACTATACAAAAAGCAATATCAAACCTAGTTTGTAAATGTGAGTAAAGGACATTTAAATGTTGGTTAACGTAAAACGTAGGTTAAAATGTCCACACAAATTGTCTGTGACAAATAGTGAAAATTCACGATGTCCAGTATCATATTTCTCTTTAATTTAATTCTGGAAATAAATGCTGAAATGGTCCACGTCTTAGTAAAATTTATGTTGTCTCCTAGTAACCACAAAAATTAACCTCGCTAAATCAGTTAAAAAAATTAAAAGTTAATAAATCAAATAAATCAGTTAAATTGGTAAAATCTGGTTTCCACTAGACTAATTTTTTTCCCAAAGATTAAAGTCACGATCTGGTTCAATGAGAACCATTATAGATCCCCTTTTACTCCCAAATTATTTTTTCGCTGGTGTGGACCCCTGGGGGTCTATATAGACCACTTTGGGAATCACTGCTTTACACTATTACACATTTTTGAATCCTTGTCCAGCGCTGCAACAAGTCGAAGCGTTGTGTCAATATTCGGAACTTTTTCAATGGACACACACCATTACAAAGCAGCTATAAGTGGTTCAAAACTGACTAGAAGCGGCTAGAACTGTTGAGTGCCGTATTTCATATTTTAACAATAAAGTAATATTCTATAAAATATCGTTAAATTCAATAATTTTATATACTTTAACTGACTTGTCTGGTTATTTCATGAAATACCTAGTTATTATATGAAATAACTTATTTCACACTTTAACAATAACATATATATGATTTTATATATATATTGAAAAATCTAAGTTTCAAATCTGTAACTGCGATAAAGATGCTGAAATATTATTGAAATTCTACAAGTAACAGAAGAAGTCTAATGTCAGTTTTGAATTCAATGGAGAACACTATTGCATTTATCATGTGACTGCCATGAATTTAGACCATTGTGCATTTCTAGAGAATTTAATTAATACACTAGTATGCTAATGGGTAAACAAAAAGCAGACGTCTGGTTGGTCATATATCTGACAGGCAAATTGAGAGAAAGTTCTGAGCCCAAATACTCAAAACTTGCACTGTTTTTGTTAACACAGATACAAGTTAGAATGGTAAATACATTTACATTTGCTACTGATTTTTAAGCTTTATAGAAACTTATTCTGAAAATTCACAACCATCTTACACTGGCATCACTTGATTTGAAAAGTAGAAAACTTTAAGAGTATCTAATTGCCAATAAAACAATTGATCTAGTTAGCCAGTCACTGAAACAGAAAGGAAATTTTTGAGAAACTAAAAAGATTTCTAGGTTCTACTTCCACCCATTTATCAACAGAGACTACCCTTATGTGCCTTTTTTAAGGCCAAATTTCTGTTGCTGAGGAAGATCTACATGTTTTAAGATTTCTGTGGTGAGAGGATTACGAAACAATAAATTTTAAGACACCCTCTACTTGTTTCTGGCCTAACTTGTAATGTGTAATGAATGAACTCGAATGTAATCCTTTCCTTTTGGTAGCACAATTTTTTTTTTTAAAAAAGAAATTTAAAGGAAACAAAAATATTTTCCAGAATTTTGTTACAAAAAAATTTGCTTTTTTTCCCTCCATAAAAAAAAAGAAAAAATATTTTCCTAATAAACAAAACACTTCAAAAATATTTGCGACATAAAATATCAAAGTATTGCAACATCAATTAAATTTTTCTCAACAAAGTGTTCACTGAATAGGGAATACAATAATTGAAAAACCTCTACTGTAATTTAAAATTACATTTTTATTAATTCTTTGGATAATGACACAAATCTTCAAAAAACTTTGCTTTGAATGAAGTCTATATATTGTTATCTACTGTCAATACATCACATTCCTTTTTATAGACAAATGTAGCTGACAATGTTAAAGCAGTACCTCTCTTATAGAGATCTTCACCTCCAATCAGAAAGAATTGGTGGTTGAGCTTTGAAAAAAAAACATCTAAAAAGTACCAATGGCAAGTTCTAACATTAAAAATTTAAATTTACTGACTGCTTATAGTTAATCTGAATGTATGTGCCCATTTGTTACATATTAACACTTACTATTAATCTTTTGTTTGTACCTTAAAATACTTCAAATTTTGCTTTTGAAAATTAAGAGGAACTTTACTGATTTCATAGATTGGAGTAAGCAACTATTTTGGCTTGAGGAAAAAGAGGACAGCAGAGGGCCTCATCTTTTTAAAATAATTGCATTCATTAGTTAACTTTGCATCTTAGAAAAGGTATAAATTGTGTTATAAAAAAAATCAAATATAAGTTAAATAAAATAGTGGTCGTTTTATTTACTGTGACAATTTCATATAATCTATAGCTACATGCTCATTTTATTTTAGAAACAGTTTAATGAGACAATTATACCCTATGTCATTTTTCTATAGTTTTTTTAATGCTTTTTTCTGAGAATGTTATTGAAATTTTCACCACTATCTTAGCAGCTAGTGACAGACAACTTGTATTTATATTTACTCTTGTTAATCATCATACAAAAAAACTTTGCTTACGAATATATGTTGACCAAATATAGAGAACATTTCTGTCTATTGGGTTTTCCCCCATTGTCTTGGAGGGATGGAAACAAATCTTTGTGGGCCGATAATTACCCACTATTGCCATAGATATATTATTTCTGAGAATTTCATAAATAGAAAATTAAATTTTAAAAGTTTAATAAACAAGTGTATCATGACCTTAAGTTTTCTATTTGAATTTTAATATTCAATTACAAATGAAATTTTGACTTAATAATTTCTAATACTTCAAAAACAAATTGGAATTTAGATTATATGTATACACATTTAAAATACACGCAATGTATTGCTAACTATATTTCTTTCTATTTTATTTATATATTTAAAAAACCAATTCATTTCAACATGATTATTATACTATATATAGCAATATTCTTTTAATTGCAGCAATTCCCTCTGAATGAAATATATTTTCCTATAGCTATCAATAGAATAATAAAAAATGTAGTCTCTAAAAAATTATTATCTTTGGTTGATGTACTTTGAGATATCAAAGCTTTCACAACTAAAATGAACAAATTGTCAATTTAAAAAGTATAGCTCTCTTAAGTCAATTTTTTGTACAATGTAGAGCTTTTTTTGAAACTTGCTGATTTAACTTAAATCTGCTTTCGTCTTCTTAATAATTTTTACCCTTTTGGGTTATGGCATGTGTATTTGTCTATATCAGAGTTTCCATAGTTGTGGAACTACGGCACATCCAATGTCCCAATAAAGGTTTGAGGATAAAACAGGACAAATAGTAATAAGGGACTATAAATAGTGTAATACAGCAATTGTTACATACATTTGAAATGTATGGCAACCCTCAATATAACATATTTAAAATTGCTACAAACAATAACACTAATCCTGAATTTGCTATATTAAAACAATATATATATATATATAAAATTAAGTCAATTCCTACTTAGGTCAACAAAGAAAAATCTTATTTTAGTTACTTTTTATCAAATAATTACAATTAATATAAATAGTAATTGAGGCACAATATTAAGTGACAATTTTTATTGATTATTATTAAAGTATCGTATTGTCGTCCTTAACAATTATGTATATAAGATTTCAGTTCAACAGAACGCTTTAAAACATGAGGGGGAAAAAAAAATCTTTTAAAGTTTTGACCCAAGTTGCTAAAAATGAAGCCAACATGACTCTGATTCTGTAATTCTTAATTAGTTTCAGTCAATTAATTTTAATTATTATTAAATTGTGTATTGTCACCAAAACAATCATGTACAGAAAAATTTAGACCAAATGAGCGTTTAAAGATGCAAGAAAAAAAAAACCCTTTTAAAGTTTTGACACAAGTTACCAAAAATGATGCTAATGTGGCTGCACCTGTAATTCTTTGAATAATTAGTTTTAATCAATTAATTTTTTATTAATTATTATTAAATTACCCTATTATCATCCAAAATAATTGTGTATATAAGATTTCAGCTCAATTGAGCACTTTCAAATTATTTTATTAACAATTGAAAATTTGTGTGTGAACAAGATATATTTATAGGGAGATTATGAACTAATAGTAGGAATTGAAAAAGAGTATGTGAAAAATGCTTAATATAAAAAGAGCATGACAAAAAGAATACAAATTCTATTTTAACATCACAATTGAGAAAGGTCACAACGGTCAAGAAAACTTTTCCACATCAAGTTTAAGTTGTTTGTTGGGAGTTTGAAAACATGATATTTGTTCAAAAAAAGCAAAAGTGTTTTTCACCAAGATGCCCCAAATACTCATATTAATTAAGAAAATATACCTACATAATCTTGCTGAACAGTAAATAGAAGGAGGGGTAAATTAAAAATTGCAAGGGAATTCTATTTTTGTAGAATTTCCTCGCAATATATTCTTAGATAGGAATTGTATTACAAATAAACAAAATAGAAAGGACAAATTATTGAAGTAGCTGTGTCACAAGTCTCTCATTCACCCTTTGATTTTCAAAATAAGAAATATTTGTTTGCATCATTTCAGACATAAAAAAGCTACAGTTACTATTTCTACACACACAAGTTCATTTCATTTTTCATTGAAAACTCTTTTCCTTCAAAGCGCAAACTGAAGCCTGCACACTTAATTAGCAGTTATATACAGCTCAAC
This sequence comes from Trichonephila inaurata madagascariensis, assembly GCA_019973955.1. NCBI lineage: Eukaryota > Metazoa > Arthropoda > Arachnida > Araneae > Nephilidae > Trichonephila > Trichonephila inaurata. The sequence goes on along the minus strand of BMAV01015980.1, from coordinate 136,388 downwards.
TAAAAAAGAAACTTGTTATACCATTTTCTCAGTCCCCTATCATCTGATTTACAGCACATCTATTCTCACACTTGATAGTAATGTTAAATTACATCAGTAATTTAAACATTTTATACATCAAATAAATAGACAAAATTTGAAAGTGATGCATTTTGCAATGCATATCAACACACCATGTAACTTTGAAACCTTCAATTTGATCAAATTACATTACAATAAAATATAAATATTTTCAAATTATTACTAATCATATTATTAATTAGTTACAGGAGCAAATACAGATTAATAACTAGATTTTTAAAATAAACTTGCAACATATTTTATACTAAAATTTAAACTCTCATTTCTTCACAAAAACATTTTTCTTTGAGGATTATCAAAATACTTGTTTTCATAAATATTTTCCAATATGGAATTTTAAATGCGCTCTCTCTATATATTCAATTTATATTATTATTTACATAACCCAAGAATTGAAATTTCTATTGGGAAATCAAGGCCAGTAATGCAGCACAATACTGAAATATCAAAATACCTGTTTTAAATAAACAAACCCATAATCACTTGAAAATTCTAACCAGAAAATAACTGCTTTAAAATCTTGGAAGAATACCGAGTCCCTAGAACAGGGATGGCGAATCATTGGCACGTGATACAATACTTTGGGCACGCCACTGATCAAAACGGTTTGCATTATACTTCAAAATAACAATGTTCAATTTGAAGTATTACGAGAAAATTGAGTGATTGGTCACAGTTTTCTGCGAGAATTTCTCAGTTTAAAGAATTATCGGAAACGCTCCTTGATGTGACTTCATTTAATAGACTGAAGTCCCAATTTTATAGGTTATAAATTGAAAAATTTGAAAAGCAACTCTGATTGATTTCAAGTCTAGTTCAATATGGATTCAAAAATTTGTTGAAAAAAAGGAGACAGTTGGAATTCATTTAAACAGAAAGATTAACAAGCAATATAAGTTAAAATACTAGTGATGAGATTTTGGAAACATGGAATTCTATTTAAGATATATTTAGCTGTTTGAAAAAACTGGTTCATGCTATTTTAACCATATTTTCATCTACCTATGCCTGTGAGTCATTAATGAATAACATTAAAGACTCGCAAACCATTTGGAAGATTTCTCCAAATCAGCTTGCGTTCTGTGGTAAAAGTAACATCTTACAATTCTAAGTTATTTGTCATCTAATCTACCACAACAGAATTCACACTAATGTTACTTTAATTTGAATTACACTTATAAACAAAACATTTACTACTATACTGTGCAAAATGTATTTTTTCGTTATAATTAAAGAGTTTTGAGTTGTTAGTATTTAGATTTATTCTTTTCTCAATAATCACAAGTCAAAATTATTTAACGGCACGTCTATACCTCCTTAATCATTCCTTAAAGAAAAAATGGCACGTTGATCCAATTCACCACCCCTGCCCTAGAATATGAACAAATTTATCAAAATAGCACTCTCATGTACAACATTCATAACATTAACTAGCTAGATGCTAATTACAAGTTATATAAAATTAAAAAGTAATTAAATAAAATTAAAATATTTCAAAAAAATTACAGATAAAGATATACTAAAAAAGGTTATAGAAATAAAACACAGAAGTAAATCTGGTTTTCATCAGATATTTGCAAAATTTGTACAGGCTAGAGGTCACTTGGTAGCGGAGTGGCTTAATTGTTAGTGCATCGCACTTCCACACCACAGGTCCGAAATTATAATCCCGGGCTGTGCAAGGTTGACTCAACTTTTCATCCCTTCAGTGGGTCAATAAAATGAGTATCAAGCTTGCTTGGGAACTTAACACTGGGGGGGGGGGGGCCACGTCAGACTGACCACCTGAGCGATATATCTCATGCACCTCAGGATTCATGGTCATGTATACCGAGTTGGGCACAGTAGGCCTTGGCCCTAATGTGCTGTTGCGCCACTGAGTTAAGTTAGCAGTCACTTGGGTGCTAAGCAGTAACCTGTGGGTACAGCAGCTTCATCTTGTATTTATTAATACTGTAACATTCAGAAAAAACATTTAAATTTGTTGTAAAAGTTTTTTTTAATTAAAGATTTTTTTTTCTGAAATAGTAACAGATCCTTCCTAAGAAATTAAAATTTACAATGCTAAGAAAAATATTTATGAAAGTTTAAACAGGTAAATATTTTAATCTAATGTTACAAATAATTACTGAATTATAAATTAAATACTAAAGCAATTGTTTAAATCCAGAAATGATTTTTCATTATTTGCTCATAAAAGGTTTCATGCAACCAAATTGAATGAATTTTTTTTAAAAATCTAACTTAATACATAATTTAAGTTTGTAGTTAAGCGATTAAAAAAGTTTAACTAAAATGACTGAGAAAGGATTTATAAAAGGATTTAACTTTGAAATATCAAGGGTGATTTAAGATCTTGCTTTAGAACAATGAATCTCAGCCATTATACTGCTAAATTTTTAAAAAAAATTATTAGTTATGAGGAAAAAAAATTTATCCAGAACCCAATTGTTTGGCTGTTTTATGAAAATACTTAAGGAACAAATACTTCTGGAATTGCCTCAATTCAGAAATATAATGGTTCTCCAATACTACCTTACCGAGTCCCCAAAAGCCTTGGGAAACACTGGCCTCTTTGGGTCCTATTCCAAGGCACCTAGAGAGAGCATAAACTGTTGCCTGCGTTTGCCTAATTACTGGATATGACTTCTTAGGAGTATACCTCTACTGGCTCGACCTGGCTGCTAACGAGGCCTGCCCACTCTGCGGCCATGCCAGGATGGATGGCAACCACCTGCTCCAATGCATTGGACTCTGATGAATACTAGACTGACGATGACATCATTGCTTGGAGGCTCAGCGTCAAATGGCCCAGAAGACAAGCACAGAGTTGGATAAATAAAATTACTATCTTACAAGAAGTTTCAAGAATTTAATCTAATTGAATACTAGAATTTATATGTTTTAAGTTAGGAATTTAAAAAGGAGTAACTAAACAACAGAGAATACATTTTTTAAGAAATCAAACATTATGTATGTGTGATTTAAGATTTTTCTATACAGTAACCTCTCAATTTGCACCATTATAAATTTAATTAATAATTACTGTAAAATTCAAAATAATTATTATAGTATGTATGAAACTGATTTAAAATATTTTTTCTACTTCTGTCTCTGTCCAAAAAAGATTAGTTTCATTCAAATCTTAATACTAACAACTGAATATTGATTTTCCGGTATGCAAAGAATAAGTATATCAAAAAAGCATATTTACAAAATTTAATTGGAATTAATATTCAGTAACCATCAAGAATTTTTCTCAAAGCATTAGTTCTTCATTGGTGCAAACAACCCTGGGTAGGCCTTATCAAGAATTTTTTTCCAGGCCTCTCTTTTTGACCCTGGTCTTCCAATTAGTCACTTTGGATGGCAAAATTCCTCTCTAGACAGTCAACCCACCTGAAGTTGGATCAACCCCCCAGCTCTTGTTCCACTATCTTGGCCAAAAAGATTTTCTGTGCAGAATGTTCTTTGATCATTTTTATAAAAAACAGACAGTGCTATGAATTTCATACAGAAAACAATTATCACTTAACTAAGTATAGGACTTCGTGTGATTTACATTCTTTTTATAAATATTTATAAGAATTAACTGTACTTTCAAGAATACAAATGAAGGCAATAGTTTCATACTTAACATAACACTGCATGTAACAACTATCACAAGTTTCAGAGGCCATTATGTTATTCTTTCTTGGTTACCAGCACATTTTTTACAAACTTATATCGATTGACATGTTAGGTCTAATTTCCTAGTAAATAAAGAAGCCTAATGCAAAAAGAAATTCAGCAAAAACCAAGAGCCATATGAGACTTAATAACTGCATGTATTAAAAAAAAATATTTAGAATAAATACTGAGATATTTTCAAAAAGAATTTTAAAAATAGAAACAAAAAAATTGTACAAAACAATCTGCTCGAATAATTTGAAACTAGTTCACATATGCAGTTTTTAAACTTCCAAAAACTGGAACAAACTCCTCAGTCATACTGATTACTTTTTCTCCGTCAATGGTCTACAATGACAAGAAAACTTTTACGAAAAAAATAAGAAGGGGTTTATTTCTTAACCTGCTAACAGCAAGTAACGCAAAAACAATGGTTAACATTTTAATAAAAAAGATATTTCAACGCTGAAAAATGTTGCCAAGATTAATTACATTATATTTTAGAATTTTGTTAATTATATTAATATGAGTAGAAAACCAAAAAAAGAAATTAAAGCCATTTTAAATTTAAAAAAATTTGGGTCTTCTTAAGATTGCCAGGAAAAGATGTGCAGCATACATGTTAAAACATTATAAAATGGTAAATTCCACTTAACATTAAAGTCGCAAAGCAGCAGATGAACATGCCACATTTAAATCATTTTTTTATATTGCAACTCAGTTTAAATGTGAAATAGGGAGAGGGCATAGATGAAGTCAATTTTTTGACGACCATAATCATTCGCTGAGCAACTTTTTTTATAAATGTTTACACAATTTTTTTACTTCCATTAATATTTCCTTTCATTGTAAATTCTTGGAACACCTATCACTAAATTAAGTTGCTTGGCAACCAATACCGGGCACCAAAAAAATTGACTTTGCCAAGAAGCTCCCTATTCTACACTTTAACCAACTTTTGTTCATTTATTTAAAAAAAAACATTGGCAGTTTAATTTTTTAAAATTGAATTTTTGTTTACAAAAATGCACCTCTTAATTGTTAGAACATTTATTTTCCAGAAAAAAACTAAAATACCTTAGAGATTCTTGAATCAAGAACTTTCCTTTTAACTCCATTTCTCATAATACTTATTATCTGAACTTAGTCAATCCAACATAAACATAAAAGAAGTGTTAATTTATCTCATTGAAAATTAGATCATGACCTTCTTACCCATATTTTGTTTTCCAAAGTTACTTACATAACACACACATAATATAAGACATCCGGGATAAGAACTGAACCTAAGGAAAGAAACATTTGCGACTGTCAGAAGATAACTCATAGAAGAAGCAATAAGGCTCTCCCACCATAACTCTGTCCATAAGATGTAGAGGGCCACATTCAGGATATTTGCGTATCCCCTTCGTGCATGTCTTTAATAGATAGGTTGAGACCTGAGTGCATTAATAATTGTGATTATTAACACATGATATATTCAGCAAAAAAATTCCTAATTTTTTTCATCAACACAACAGAATCATACTTTCCTACTTTAACCAAATCGAATGAGTGACAAAGCGAAAAATAAACATGTCTTCTCGCAAAAACAAAATGGAAAGGTTTTTATATTCAATTATTTTCTAAGATTGAAATCATGATAACATATTCATTATGAAAAATATTTATTTACATGAAATTTGCACATGTTTAATATACTAGAGTTAAAATTCAACATATATAATCAAACTTCACAATTATTTAACACTAACTTAAATAGGTTTACAGTTAAAATGACTCTGCAGAACAATTATTTCTCACATTTTATAAACATATATATGTAGAATTATAAATTTATAACAATATATGAAAAAATGAACAATAAACAAATGATTTAAACATTTTTTCAATCAAAAGTGATCTAGTCATTTTACCCATAATTATCGAGGAATACTTATTAATTGCAAAACCTTCACAATACTTCTACTCTGTGAGCTATTATTAGAACTTAAAATGAACTTCTATTTAAAAAATGGCAATTACAAATACTTTCGTACCTTTCAATCAACTTCAATAAAATACAGGTCTTAAAACACTGCTTCCAAGCATATCACAGACCACAGTACAGAACTTTTCTGCTGTAATAAAAATGTCAGATGAATATATACAAGTATCATGATACAGAATCTCCTTCACTAGACACAGATCACAAAAAAAGAATGATTTTCATACAAATGATAATAAAAATAGAAATAATGTCATGAAAAAAATGTTATAAGTTAAATATGTACAAATGAATTAGGAGATGCAATAAAAAAAATATATAAGAGTACAATATCACACACAGACTGTCTGATCTTTGTTAAACCATTCAGTCACTAGAAATGAATCTGTTCCTCGACTCTCTGAAAGAGAAACATCACACTCCTTTTTATTTTAATGTTGACATCTTTAGACATTATTTTTCCAATTCCACTTAGTCACTTAGGGGACTAAAATTTCACCCCAGGAATAGAAAACCATTAAACTTTGGAGAATCACCATGAGTCGCACCAAGATCATTAAATAAGATGTTCTACAACTCAACAAGATATTAAGAAGTATTTTACTTAAAAATATCATTACACGCAGATGATCTCAAAATGGATTTCAGGAGAAGTATTGTTGTAACAGATGGCACCATAAAATCTTCGTTAGTGAAACTCTCTTCTTATATTGCACAAGTACCGTGGTAACAACTCACGATAAAGCATTGACAGGGTGTTGATTAAAATACAAAGAACTTTCATTTATGCAGCAAAATGTTTACTTTACCCCTTCCATGTTTGAACTGTGCTGACCGTTTTCAAATCGGTAAAAAAATTATTTAAACCTAACAAATCTTCAGTGTCGATTTTTTCTTCGGGTATTGAAGAATAATCCTTTTTTTCTTCGATTTTCGTTCTAATGCCTCTATATTTTCGCTTGTGTCGTCTTTGCTTCTTATCCAAAGCTTCCTTCAATTTTTTGAGCGCCGAGTTCAATAAAAGTTCTTTTCGAAGATCCTTTGGTGAATCTTTTAATAGTGTTATTAACAGCAATTCTTCAATCTGATCTAACTTGAGCTTCAAACAACACATTCTGTAGTAATAGCGTTGTAATGAAACGGATGAAAATATTCTTTTGTCAGAATTTATGAAGGTTGATACAAATAATTTCAACAAATAAGGCTTAACGAAAGAATATACAAAAACTCCCCAAATGAGACGTTACCTGCACTTAAATGCAAGAAAAATAGTACTTGACACGAAAAAAGTCGTACCTTCTGGAAATGATGAAAATTAATTACAGAAGTGAATAAATTTCAAGCAGATAACGTTCTTGTGATAACTTGTTAAACAACGATGATCACGATGCTTGCTTTCGAATCATTTCACTTTACTTCGTTATCTAGAAAGTACTATCGTCATCGTACTGAGCCTGCTGCTGGCTGAATTTTTCTGAATGGACTGGTTGATCAAAAGAGGTAAAAGAAGCCGCTCAGTCCTGGCGTGTAATGCTCGATTCCTTAGATGGTAACAAAGAAGCTTGGTTATCAGCGCTGGTTTATCCATTGTCACTTGGGTTGGGCGCCCAGGGACCCGGAGCTCTGGAGGGCCTGGATAAGGTGGAATTAACCAGATTTTCTGGTTATAAATTTCAATCTTCAAGTGCCAAGGGGGAGGAGGCTGTAGGTTTTATGTACCCAGGATCCTAAAGCTGCATTCACACCAAGGCTGTCAGCGTTGAGCGTCTAGCGAATCAGAGACTTCATCTAGACGCTCAACGTTCGACGCTGACAGCCTTGGTTTAAATTCAGCTTAAATGAGCTTAAATTGGCGCTGTCGATTACTATTAAATTTTCGGCACTTTGAAAATCACCAAGTTTATCGTTTGCCTTATTGAACCTGCAGAAATCAATCTTGCCATAGCGCTTTTACTGTTAGGTTGCTTTTCCAAATTATCAAGCACAATTACTTTGTTAAACTTTACTGTAGTGACTGAAATGATTAATATTCTCCGTCATATTTGTTGTATTTTAATATTAAATGTAATATTCTAGATATTTGTGATGTTTGAGGGCATCTTTGACCAATATAAGTAAAAAAAAACAACTTTTAAAAATGTGACATAATTTTAATGATTTTCTATTAACTGATTTTACTTTCGGTTTCTTGTTTTTCCCTATACGCAACCAATCAATCAAGTTACGAAAGATAGTTCCAGAACTCTCCCTGATTCCAACGATCATCAAATCCAACCAATGATCATCAACTCTCCCTGGAACGCTGTCGATTTGTAAACGAAGTCAGTTATGTTGTTTAATGTAAAACTGGAGTAAGAGATCGGAGAGATACTTGATTGTTTATGTTCTTGAACTAAAGCTGCAGTGTTTTATTTGTTTTGGTATGTTTAACGGAACAATTGAGGAGGATATTAGGCTGATAGCCGAAAAAATATGTGAAGATGTGCTGCAAGATGCTTCGGTAAGTCAATCAAAAACTCTAAATTCTGATCAATCTGAAGGTTAAAATTGACGAGTATGGTTAGAAACAGAATTATCGAGAACTCAAAATGAATCAAGCAATAGGTATACGAATGGTAGTGAAATTGAACTTTATCAGAATTTAATTTAAAGTGTATGTTTAAGCACCTAAGTTTATACTATTTTATATTGAAGATAAATTTTGATCATTTTAAATTTTGTGAAACTTTTTCATTTTAGAAATAATTAGACTTCTTATATTTTAAAATAAAATTCATCAAAGAATAATTATAGTAGTTTTCCTATGAAAGAATCTTTAAGAAGTATGTTTGTTAATCAGCAAAAACTTCCAAATCTGTGAGATGATTTCATAATTTGATCTTTTTTTAGTTGATTTTCTTATGCAGTTTGTATTCCATCCTATTTCTTAAGTGCTAAGAAATTACTTATTATATTTTTATCGCCTGTCAAATGTTTTGTAGTTTAAAAAAAAATTGTTATCATATGGAAACACTTAAGACTTAAAAAAAAATGTTTTTGTCAAGAATTTTATCAATGTACTGTAATGTGAATAAAAAAAAAAAATTCATGAATGATAAAGTATGTAAGAGTTATTGAAGCATGATGTTTCATGTGTGATTAACTTTTTATTTTTTGACATGTTTTTTCTTTATAATTTTTTTTCAGTTTAATCAAAACATGCCTTTTTTTTGTAGATCTTTTATTTTACTTAATCCTTGCAAATGAAACACTTCCTTATTTGTTCAAATTGTGTTATGCTTTTGAAACATTTTGGATAATATACCTTCGAAAAGCAAAGACAATACCTTTGGATTGTCAATCATAAATCATATGACAATTACAGACATACTTCATGTGTTGTCTCTGATATATTATTATGGTTTTGGAATATGTATGTTGTTGTTACTTATGCCACGTGATCGACAGTAACATCAGATCAAGGGCCTCGAAATTCATCATGGCAAAGGGCTACATTTATGCCTGTCGTTAGCTGTAGCTTTGAGCAGGGACTTCTTGAGGCTCTGGACCAATATGCATTAGTAGGTCTGGGTCCCACCTACGACCTTTAAAAGTAGACACTACATAGCATACTTTATCAAATACATGGGCCACTGGTTTGCCATCCCTGAACTAGATGGTCCTTGTGACTCGAATGCATGATGACTACACAATAAAAACAGGTATTGCTTTTTTGACCAACTGGAACCACAAAAGGCAAAGAAGACTATGGTTGAAATGGGCTGATTCTGTGGAATCTTATTTTTTTGCCATTAATGAAAAGAATTGGAGATCAACCAGAAATCGTAATGGAGAAATCTTCAGAGGAAGGTACTGGCTCATAACTGGGCTTTGTCATTTACGATGATAATGATTACTACTACTAAATATTTCTTTAACTCTGTATTTCCTCATATATTGTCTTTCCTTTTTAACTAGTCTTATTTAGTTATTCTTTGTAAGAAATTACACTGTTCTAAAGTGGTGATTTTCTGCATGTCTTTTCTATAAATTTACTGAACTTAACACATCCTTTTTACATAACAAATCAGTTTCCTGTAAACAATTAAAAATGAGTTATTTTAATGTGATTGATTAGAATTTGTAAACTTGTTAAAAACATTCTATTTAACATTAATAATTTCAAAAAAGGTGATTTTTTTTGTTTTTTGGCTAAGTATTTTAAACACACAAAAAGGATTACAAGAATAGCCTCCTTGAAATTAAGTTAAGATTAATCACACACAAGCAATCTTAGCTTTATCTAAAAAAATATAGCTCAACTAAATACTGATTGCTATTTTCTTTTTCAGATAATTCTCAGAAGTGCATCATAATTGTAGACAATATTTATTCAGTTCAAATTGAAGAATTTTCTGTAGTAAGTATTTACAAACTTCTTTAAACTATACTTAGTCCATTCAAAGAAAAATAATTACAGCTTGTATCAGTGCCAATTTTTCCCATCTATTTGCTTCATACCAAACTTTATATAAATATATTATTATTTAATTATGTTGTGAAGATGCATGGATAACTATCTTCATTTATGGGTTTCTTCTAAATTTACTGAAAACCTATTGAACTCTTAAGCAGAATTAAACATTTAGATAGCAAACTTTAGAACATAGATTACTCATAAATTAAGGTATAAGTGTACAAATGTAAGAAATGGCTTAGAAATTTTTAAAATTATGAAAAATAGATGTACCCTTGATTCTAAAATTATTTGATCCAATATTTGGCAAGTTTTAAACATAGTACTTGTGTATGGTATCACATGTATGTATTCTGCATACAAAATTATAATAAACAGCCTGAGAAAAAAATTGTGCTAAAATATATCTAAAAACGCATATATAAGAATACTTTGCTGCATAAATGATGACTTCAATTACTTAATGAATGAGAATGGCGATAGTAAAAATAATTAAAGCAACCATTTATTAATATCACGAGACTGATATATGTTTTGTTCACACTATGATATTCTAAAGGCAATTGTTTCATAGCCTAGGCTTTTGATCTCCTGAGATTACTTAAACTGAAAAAGAACAAGCACAGTATTAATAAATTTTCAAATTTTAAACATACTCTCAAAAAATATTAAGTATTTAAATTTCATATGCTATCCTAGTGGCCAGCCACTGTGATCATTTTGACTGAAAGAACATGTGTTCCAGAAAACTATACTATCTCTTTTCTCCATATTCTTTCTCACTCTACCTGTCAAACAGAAAAATTGGTCACCTCACCTTGACTCCCCTTTGCCCTTTTATCTAGTCTAAATTGCTTTATTCAATTCCTACTATTAACTCACTCTTTATACATTTATTTTTCTTGGTGGAATTTTCAATCGTTAATAAAATACATTTTAAAGCACTCAATTGAGCTGAAATTTAATCATGATTATTTTAGATGACAATACAATAATTTAATTATAATTAATAAAAATTAATTGATTAAAACTAATTTAAAGAATTACAAATACAGCCATGTTGGCATCATTTTTGGCGACTTAGCAACCATTTTGGCGATTTGTGTCAAAAC
>BMAV01015980.1:0-119582 GCA_019973955.1 Trichonephila inaurata madagascariensis | reverse complement strand
TAATGCATGTTGTAAATTTCATGTTATTTGCATGCTTCCTTCAGGGTGTTGCATTTACGGTGGCCAGCAGTGTAGTTAAGCAAAAAGGTAAAAAAGAATATGTGTTGCAGAAATAGTTTTATATATATATATATCAGACACAACAAATGTAGATACAAAAAAGTCTTTGGACTAAACAGGAGACCTATTATGATTTCTAAAGCTGTCGCTGAATTAGGCCAGCGAATTAGGGTTATAACATCCAACAATCACATTTGAAAAACACATAGACAGTAGGAAAATCACACAATGAAGGACATTTGAGTAACAATAATTAAATTAATAAATGCCACTTTTAAGTGCATTAAAGACATTTAAAATACAAAATCAAAAATCTGGAATTACATATTGAAAATGAGAAAAAGAAGAAAATTAAAATGAAAAAATAGTCAAAAATTTAACCTGATAGATAAAAATATTTGACTATGAGCATTAGCTACATAATTACAGGATTTTAAAAAGACCTAAAATTCATATGTCAAAATTTTAACATACATAGAACGTTCTGGGAAGAAAAACTGTTGCTTCATTTAAACATTGTGTACACTTTTCAAACAAAAATGTAAGAGAATATTAATTTAAATTTTATGAAATGCCTTTATTTCACTTTTCATTATTTATTATAATACGATATTAGCTGTAAAAACACTTTGAATTGCATTAACATATTACTTTTGAAACAAGCTTACTTTTTACTGTTACACATTTTTTTACACGAGTACTTTTCAAATCCTTGTCCAATTCTGTAACTTGGCGCTGTGGCATCAGATCGAAGAATTGTGTCAATATTCGGAACTTCTTGAATGGAAATTAATTCGCGCTCACATACACTGAAGCGAAATTTAGAGTACAATTGTTTTATTCGGACATTCTCTTGTTCAAAGAAGTTTCGAGTGCCATATTTTATCCTTTAACGATCAAGTAGTCGTTATTCTATAGAATACCTAGTTAAATCGTGGGATGAAATATTTTGATATACTTTAAAATTGACTTGTCTAGTTGTTTCATGAAGATGATGATTTCCTTTGCAGGTGTGTTACATATAGGATTATTCAGGAGACCTGGAGTTATAATCATTTTACTAATAGCGCGAATACCTAGTATCTTTTCTCATCGGTCATTGATCCAATAAGATATTATTTGTGTAGATGGCATGTTTCCTAAAGTTCTGTGATATTTGCTGATATTGTAATTCTCGATGGTTTTTTTCTATTCTTTTTCAGAAATTGTTAGTATTGATATCTTCAGGGGCAATGCAGTCAATGTGTGTACAAATTAGAATCCTTTACCGATTTTATAAGTTTGTCTGCCTATTTATTCCAAAAGATTTTTGAGTGTCTCGGAATCCATAGAAAAATTAACTGGATTTGAAAATATTCGAATGAATAAAAATATTGTTGGCTAGTCTATGGAGAGTTCTTGGAATAACAAAGGCTTTGGGTGCAAGCTACAGTGTGAACATACGAAACTTCAACACCAGCAATTGAAAAATTTGAATTTCAAAAATAATTTACGATTTTTCCCAAATTACTTGAACATTTAATTGCCTCGCATTTCTGAAAATAATCGTGTGAAACATCTTTCACGCGCGTCAAACCTTATTGTCCGTCTTTTAATCGAAGATTGAGATAAATAAATAAAAATATTACAGATTTTAATTTGTGTATGTGTAAGCTTTTCGTCTAAAAGTCTTTTTTCGAGGCTTTAATTATGCAATTTCTTTACATTTTTATGAATTTTTTCATATTTTAAGGTTATTTTATCAACGAACATATAAGTATTATGCATTTTCAGATTCAAAAAAATATGCGCTATTTTTAATTCTAAAATAAGGATAACTCTATTTTTTGAATGTGTGTTATATGTCCTGGTTCTGTTAAATTTTCGATCGCCGCGCCTACACGCGGGCTGCAAAATGAGGATAATGGGGAAAAACAATTTTGGACAAAGTGAAATTGACCAAAATACAGTACAACATGTTTTTCTGCGCTCTTTTTTTATGCGATTTTATTTTTGTGTGATTTTTTTTTTGTTCGATCTTTTTTTTTATGCTGTATATATGTCGCAGGGAAATGGCGAATTTCATCAAATCCCTAAGGGAGATGATTAATTGACAGGAGATGTTAAAATAACGTCGCTTCAAGGTCATTTTCCTGATGAAAGTAAGTGATTTTATCAAATCCCTAAACTGTTTCAGTGAAATGATGAAAGGAACTAGTCAGGGTTTGTATTGGCAAAATGCTATACGGAGGGGGGGGGGGGGCCCGCCGGGGCGGGTCCTTATACTTCCTAATCATACAGGTGTATTACCTGTATGATTAGGAAGTATAAGGACTATCCCCTAATCCCCTAAATATCAACCCCATATCTTTAAAAAAAATGGCACCATAGGATTAACATAGGGATTGATTTTCAGCCTAATTTTCTAATTTGTTAATTAGTTTCGAATAAATTTGTATTTCATTAACTACTGTTGTATTGCTTACTTCTACGTTTAATAATGCACCCTATTTGTTAAATAAACACTTTTAAACTCTTGACAGTATTATTTCACTGAAACAGCCCAGGGATTCGTTCAAATCTCTTACCTTTATCAGGGAAAGGACCTTGAAGAGACGTTATTTCAACATCTACCGACAAGTGATCATCTCCCTTAGGGATTTGATGTGATTCCTAATTTCATCATTTTCCTGCGACATATATATATATATTTCAACGGCGTTGACACCATTGTAACGTTTTCTATTAATGTACATATATACACTTCAAGACACTCTGTTCATTGGCAAGAAGTGCACGTTCAATTGGCTTCGATCAACGCTTGATCGTGGGTGAAACTGTCAATGACAGTGACATTATCAATGATTTGGATAGATTATGAAGACTGACAAAAACAACAGGATTCTATGACTGCAAATAAAATATATGCAGGGATCCAGCTTTGCAACAATTCGGAAAAGCATTTTCTTAAAATAGATACTGTTACGAATTTTGTGTAAATAATTTGTATTTGAGTGTTTAATGCATTTATATTACTCTATGTTATATTTATTTCATGTTAAAATTGTGCTACTCACAAGCAATTCCGCCCCTTACGTTATAATGGCGATTCAATAAGAATTTGGTGAAATCTTGGCAGAGTAGAGCCAAGTTGCCATCATTTTAAGCGATCAAGTTGGCGGCCAATTTGGCGACTTTGGAACCCTCTGGAATCTTCTAGAAAGTAGTGGATCTCCCTCCACTAGTGTCACGTTCAATAACACGAGCTGTTATATTTCTGGAAGTTTCTGTCGCGCCTATAAAAAGATGCTAGCCGGTACGGCGGTGGAGTCTGTATTAAACCAGCGTATAGTGAGGATTGTTTTGACTATCTCGACTGTGCTTGTAAATAACCTTTACTTACGTGTATTTTTAAGCACTGATTATTGAGTTTGATTGCTGTTGAAGGTGTGAAGACCTTCGGATATTTACTCTGTGAATATTGCTGCTGAATCCTGTATTTAAAGGATTGGACTTTTGATGCTAAATTCGCATCGTTCTTAAAGAATTGTTTATTTTCTTTGTGATTGTTTTTGCATAAAATCCTCGAACTCTCGGATCTACGTAACAATACCAATTCCGAAAGAAGTTTAAAATTCCAAAAAGAGCTTCGATCATGCATATCTGCTTATCGTGACGTTTACAACAAACCGACCGTCGTCACAAAAATTTATCACTTACTTTACGGTACCAAAAAATAAATCAATTTAAATTGTATCTTCAAGTGACGAAAGCGATTTTGAACTTATTCATCACAGGAAGATGCGCGCTTTGGATTACGATGATTGTGCCGTGAATTATGTACATGCAGTTTGAAAACTTCACCATCAATGAGAAATTTAATGTTTTTAAAATGTTTACATCTGTTATTTAGTTATTTATTTTTTTGGAAGTACTTTCTTATATAAATTTCGAAATATTTGATGTATTTTCTAAGTGCGACATTTTTTTATGCGGTCCCTCTCCGCCGCATGAAAACTAAATTTCTGTATATGTCGACAAAGTTGTTTCTTATATGTAAGTATTTAAGAAATATCTTCACAAATATTTTATTTGTGCGATTTCTTTTTATGCGGTCACTATCTACCGACCCAAAACAGGTTTTACTGTATTAAAACTCATTTTTGGCTTTCATTTGAATACTATATTAGCCTTTTTGTCAAACGTACACGAAAAATTATTTATTTTTATGAATTTTTTACTGAGTTATGGGGGGTAGTTTCGATTTCCTTTCATCCATGACCAAGCCTCTTGTTTATATTCTGCGGTTACAGTTACAGGTTTTGTGGAATATGAAGCAACGAAGGCTATTATAATTCTAAAAGACAAAAGAAAATTTTAAGGGGGCCCGGCACTTCCATAGGAGCCCATGTTAATAAATTACGTTCCTTTTTCTCATAAACTTCTTGCTACTAATAGACGAAATTTTCACAGTAGGTTATATGTACTATCAATAAGACTTTAATGGAGGGTTTTGTCTTTTTGTTAAAAATTAAAATAATTATGAAATTTTTAAAAAATGCCAAATTCTTTTCTTTAAAATTTAGTTTAAAAACACATTATCTAAAACAATTCGCTGGATATATCTTATTTCCTCCATTAAAATGTGTAAACATGTTGAAAGTATGCTCACTGAAAATTTGAGGATCCTACATTTATTAGTTTTTGAGGAAAAGGTACATAAAGGGAAAAAAATTGCATTTTGAGAAAACAGACTTTAAAGTAAGAATTTGTAATTTGTCAATGGGAGTGGCTTCCTTTTAAAAAATAAATAAAAAATACTTCTAATTATCGTATTTCTATATATTATATATCATTTTAAGCAGAAATATTTGAACTTTTAAAAAATGTAAAAAAGTCAAAGTCGATAATTTTTCAAAAATTCAATTGCCGGACCCCTTAAAAGTTAATAGATATCAAAATATACTGTATATTTTCTAAACAAAAAAATCTAATTGCATTCTACTATCAAAAAGCCAATTGATACATCTGATTGCTTGATTGATGTAATTCCTAGCTAAATTTTTCGTTCATTGCTCGTAAATAATTGAATTTCATATTGCAATGGGTCATGACCGGGCCACTCAGAAAAGGCCGGTGGGCCGATCAGTGATATCACTGATATGGGTGATATCACTGATTTAAAGGCTCACTGAGGGCAATTTAGGGATCTCTAGTCTGCGATGGCATATCTTTCAATTTTCCACGATGCCTTCCACTGTTATAAAAGAGGGAAATATTAACACACATTGAATGTGAGCCCTTCGCCGTCCCCCTAAAAAGGCGCTAAGACTCCTGGACGTTCGTGGACCACAGTTTCAGAAACGCTGCATTATCGTTTTACTCTAAGCTTCTGCGCCATTAATTTTTTTTTTCATTCTAAATTAAAATCATGTATGAGAACTGTCGCAGATGCGCATACAGGCCTCTTTTATGGTGGTGGGGGGGGGAACATTTAAAAAAAATACGCTGATGAAAGCACCTAGGTCTGAAACACGAGGGGTCTGCATGATAAAAATTAAAAATCTGTTAGTCTAGGGAGGATTTGAATCCTCCTATTCAAGGGCGTCTTAAGACTTCTTGAGGCCTAGACCCCTCCTATGACCCTTAAAAGAAGACAGTGCATAGTATACATTGACCCGTACAAACAATAACCCGTAACAAATAAATGGGCATGACTTACAATCGCACAAACCGGTTTGACCGACTGCCGCCTTTTTGACTGAATGAGTAATGATGGTGTATGGTGGTAGCCTAGGACTGTACGTGGGCGACTCATCACATGTAGCCAGTTGACATATCATCCGAATTTTCCAGATTTTCGGAGAATACAACCGGAAATAACATGTGACCGTTGAAATTATTCGAATTATGATCTTAACGAATTAAGTCGAGAAGTAGACGAGACCCCCACTGCGGTCGAGGGCAGGCCCAGTTGGCCCATGCCTTAAGATGTCCCTGCTCCTACTCCTCCTCGTGTACGCTATTGGAGTGTTCACGCAATCAGGGACCAAATCCCCTAGATGTGATTGGATTCTTTTTGATGTTGGTATCCTAAATCTTAATATTTTTAAGTCCTTATTGTGCCGCACTTTAAATTGTGTAATTATGAAGTATTTATTATAACTGTACATACAGTATGGTCCAGTCAACTTCTTTTAATCATGGTCCAAAGCTACTGTAGTATCGTCATGTAGTTGAATTAAATATCAATCTTATGTTTACCGTTTTTATTTTCTTTTTCACACAAACCACACTACTATGTTTACAATTATAAATGACATAGGGAACTACAGGCATCTTCCTCTATTTTCATGTTCGAGACCACCGTCTTCTTCTCTCCTTCCCACTCAAAGGCCAAAACAGTCCACAGCAGCGCCCTCTTTCTAGTCTATCGTGCGCTATGTGCCAAGCCTTTACACTACTAAGTGCAAGCAAAGAGAACCGCAATTTACACAGTATTAGTGTAAATTGAGCAATAATTTAAGTTCGAACTTAGATTGCAATTTTCTGTGTGGATTTATTTCCATACGAAATAAAAATAAAATTTTATCTATACATCGACCTTCCTATTATTTGAATAAAATCGGGTTAATTTTTCCTCTGATTTAGAGAATTTTAAAAATTACTGAATTTAAGAATCGCCTTAATCTAGGACAAACACCCACAATTATGTTTTAATATATATGTTACCGGCAAAGAGTATGAAATCTGGCATTATATATAGAATGCCGGCGTTTCATACTTTGCCGGTAACATATCGTCGGTCTAATTATCAGACTGCGTAACTCCATCTGGGATGCTAATTTAATACAGTACACGGAGAAAAGACACTCAAAAATGAGCACGTCGATATTCTTATTTTGAAATAAATATGCTTGTTTCAGATTTGACGGCATGCTTCGATCGAATTTGATTCGTTACATGTACTCAAAACCTCCCAAAATGTTAATTAATGCTCTCGGACAAATTAAAAAACATATTCAGGATTACAGAAACTTTTTATACACTGGCTACATATTTTGAAAATTGAGGTTCAAAAACAAATTAATTCTCTTAAATCTTACGAACTATATTTCGTATCTACCACGTTACACGCGGAGGAGCACATATTAAAATGAGTACTCAATTATTTATTTTGCTTAACTGATTTTCTCTTGTTTGTAAAACTAAAAGTACATGATTTGTTTTTAATAAAAGATAAGTTGGTAAAATTACTAATTACACTCTCTGTACAGTTTACTGCCAACTAAGCGATATGGTAAATGTGATGTTTACTTTATTTTGACGGATTATATAAAAAGCAATTTACTTGATTCATAAGTCATATTGTTTGATTTATTCCAGGCAAAAAATTTATTTGTAAGCATCATTCTTTTAAACCCACCCTGGGTGTTTAAGTGTAGAATTGGGGGGGGGGTGGGGGTGCTTTGGCGAAGTTAATTTTTAGCAACCGAAATTAGGCGCCAAGCAACTTTAGCGATAGGTGTTAAGAGAAATTGCCAAGTGGAATTTTACAATAAAAATAAATATTAATGAGAAATAAAAAAATATATATTGATAAAGTTATCAGTAATGCATTTTATAGTTGTTTGGCGATCGATTCCAGTCGCCGAATCCAAAGGGCTAACTATTCAACACTTTAACCCAAAAGTGAAAAGCTTTATCTATGTCATTAAAATACCCAAATTACTAAAAACCCCTTTTAAAAGTTCTGCTTTAAAAAGGTGGTCCCATTATGTTACATAAATAAAACTATTGTTTTGCAGTAAAATGTTTTTTGTATAAATTGTAGCATTAACATTTTTCCCGGTATCAATATGGTTTTCCAATTGATTGGAAAAAAAGGTATTAAGTTTTTATCAATTACCCACTTTTTAAGTAGAAGGTGCCTTGAAGGGAAAAATAAATCAATTTGGGGGAATCCCATTTTACCCCCAATCAATCCCAAAAAAGATTCGGGGTTTATTTAAATTTTACTATATAAGAAGTTTTTTTTGACAATTTTTTTTTTTAGGAGACTTTTCTTAAAAATTTTTTAAAGTTTTTTTTTAGCTTTTTAAATAAAGTTATGGAAAATGTTTTAAAAAGTTCCCATGAAAAAATTATTAAGAGTTTCAACAATTTCAATATTTATTTTATGATTCTTTTCACTCTCTTTTTCAATATTGAAAGAACCCAAAATTAAAATGAACAGAAATTATAGAAGAGTAAAATTAGTTAGAAAAATTGAGCAATAATATTTTTCCCAAGAATTTTTTTACTTTTAAGAAATTAGACTTTAAAAAGTAAAAAAAATTAAACCCTACTTAACTACTAATTTTTTAACGTATAATTTGCCCTATTAATAATTGATCAGCATTTTTTAAAAAATTAGATTTATCACAGTACTTACAAATCATCACAGCCTTTTGGTAACATTATATGAAACAGAAACACTGACTCCCAATTCAGCCCAAACCCACTAAAAAAATTGGTACTGCCCAACTTGGCGAGTTATCGAACGTTGTTGCTATAATATGTAAGTCCCAGTTTTATCTTAAACCATACTGCAGAAAGACGGCAAACGGGGGAACTTTTTGGGGGCCCCCAAATGTTGGATTTTAAAAAGGGGGTGGTATTTGGGGAATGTCAGGTTTTGGGGGCCCTCAACTGCAATATGAGGCTGTATGTTCCCACTGAAAAAAGGCAAATTTTTTCATGACCATAATACTTGCTTCTTTCCTATAATCTTGCCCAAAACTGTTACGATAATATGCAATTTCCCAAAATTAAAAAAACTTTGGTAAAAAATTTTTTCTGTGTGCAGGTATGTTTATACTTGAGCGGAAAAAAAAAGAAATCTGCCATAATATTATAAGTACCGATTTATCTTAAAATTTATAGTCCCAAAAAGGCGTGGCGCAACAAAAGAACATTTAGTCCCCTGAAAAGTAAGTTTTGGGAAAGTTGGATTCTACAAAGGGTAGGTACTTGGCGGCTGACAGGCTTTGGGCCCCCAAAAAGGACCCTGTGCCTCCCCCCCGCAATATGGGGGTGTACGTTATCCACTGCAAAAAGGCCCCTACTTTGTTTTGATTAAAACTATTGTATATTTCTAAAAATCTTAATTATCTGATTTTTTTTAAAATAAAAAAGGACACAAGACCAGTAAAAAGTACTTTTTTAATTCCAACATATTGATTTTCTGGTTTTAAACACTTTTTAATATAACCAGTGTTTTGTTTATTTGGAAAAAAATGAATGAGATACAGTAAGACCCTGCGGGGTATACGTTCCATAAAAAGAAAGAGCGTAATATGAAAAGCGTTAAAAAAAAGGTTACCTCATCATGAAAATAATGGGAAGATGGGTAAAAAATTAGCATTATTTTACCATTAAATTTTTTAAATTATGTGTTTTATAACAATAAAAACAAAATTGTTTTTTCCTTCAAATATAGCAATAAATGAATGTACATATAAAAATAAAAAATTCTAAGTCCTTATGTTTACATTTCAGATCATACAGTCTGTATGTCTGAATCCCTATTTTAAATTTCCAATTTTCTCCCTTTTTTTATCAAGAAGGCATCTAATGAAATTTTGTTTTCCCTTTTTGCGCTCAAAAGTTGTTGGTAAGTGGAAAAGGGCACCCCAAACCCCTTGTTTTTCCTTTGGACTCCGGGAAAATTTGCCCTTTTTTTTTCTTGTTGTTTTTATTTTCGTTTTTTTTACTATCACCCATGACAAAAACAAAAAATTAATATTTGTCACTATAGCAATCATTATATTATATAAATTAATACTGACAATAACGTTAACAAATGTTTAAAACGAAAAAAAACCATTTATATAACACTGCTGGAAAGAAGAAACAGAAAAAGCCCCTTTGGATTTTGGGGAAAAGGGGCCTACCACTGTGTAATTTCGGGGAATCCCACAATGATTACATGTATGTGATCACTTCGGGGAATGTTGCGAGATTTTTTTTTCTTTTTCCCGAGTCTGTGATCTCATACTGGTGTTATCTGGTTTTGGGAAATGATTATAAACCATAAATTATGGCGTTTTTTATTCAGCAGTTGAAATGGAGTTGGGCTTAACAGCGAAAAATATACTGGTCCTGAACGGGTTAGAAAAATTTAGGTACTTACATATTATCGCAACAATGCCAACATTAAAATAATTTCGAAGTTACCCAACCCCTGTTTTTTCCATATTTTGTACATGCAAATTTTTTTTTTTTTTTTGGAACAACCAAGTGCTTTATTTCATATTTTCCTTAAAACTTTTCGATAATATGAAAGTAAAAAAAATTAATAAACTTTGGTAAAAAAACTTCTGTATGCAGGTATGTTAAAATGAGCTGAAACATGAAAAGAAATCTGTTCAGTCTGACATACAGAAAGAAATAATAATAAAAAACAAGCAATTCTTTTTTTCCAATTATAGGTTTTGCTTTTTTTTCACTTGGGAATAAATTTTTTTTGGTTTTTTTTATTTCTACTGTATTAGCGGGAAAAAAATATATCTATTGACATAAAATTTTTTTTAACAGATTAAAGCATAGATGAAAGAAAGTTTCTAATTTTTAGATAATGAGACGTTGAAAACAAATTTCCCAAAAGCTGTTCCTCAATTGTTTCAGTGCAAAAAAAAAGGGAAAACAGATTTTGTATTTAAAAAAATTACCCAAATACTTATTCATATTAAATTTTCCCTTTTTGGGATTTTTTATTATCAAGTTTTCTTCCATGGAATTAAAAAAGCAGAAAAACAAGAAAAGGTAAAAGAAACCATCCTTAAATAACTTTTTTTTAAAAATTTTTTCAGGTTGGGGGGGAAAAAGGGGGAAAACTTGTTTTTTTTTGGTTTTTGAGTATTGAAATTTTTAATGTTCTAATTTGATATTGGGATAACTATGTACCAAGTTGTTTTTGTTGACAATTGTCAAGTAGGGCAATAACATTACAATACGGTTCCCAATACTTTTTAAATTTGGTTCTGTGGTTCCCACCCATTTTTTTTAATTTTATTTTTTTTAATTTTTTTTTTTATTTATTGTGTATATTTTTTTATTTTATTATTCTAGGATATTAAAAAGAATTTTTATTGATTTATATTTACTGCAGTATCCTTTTTTTCAGACAATTTTAAGTAGTTTTTTTTTCACAAATTTAAAACATTTCCATGCTTTCCGTTGTCTAGATTGTAAAAGTGAAATTTTTTAGTCTTCTTTTTGTTTTTTTCAAAAATGGATATTTCAAATATTATTGGTGAGTACTAAGATCTTCTCTTTTTTTAAAAGAATATTTGCCACCCCCGCTTAAAATTTTTATGGGACAAAAGGGATTACCAAATTCGCATTTTTCCGTCTTTGTTTTAAAATTTTTTTAAAATCTTATTCTAGATTGAGAATTTGCTTATTTTACCCATCATGAAATGTGATACGCATGGCAGCAAAATGAAAATAGTTTATAGAGAGGTTAAATAATTTGACGGCTGTATGTTTTATTGCAGATGTTTACAATGCAAAATTTGCATGGCCAGGGTAAAAAATCTATCAGAAATAATTTTTTTTTCACTGACAGCAAATTGAAATTTAAAGATTCCTCTCAGAACCAGCTATCTATTAAAATTTTCAGTATATAATTTAGATGATTCATGTATCCTAACAAATAATTTATTTGAAACACTTTTTTAAAGGGCATTTTCATTATGTTTTATTGATTTCATAAAAAAAAAAAATCTGTTTAATTACATGTTCCTTTACACATTAGAACTTCCCACATTTAAAATGATTTGATGCATATCAAATAAAAATAAAAATTTATGCTGTAAAATAAAAAATGGAGTTGATGATAATATGCATTTTTAGATAGTGTTTACAAAAATTCAATAAAAAAAATAATAGTGGGGATGTTGTTTCAAAATTACACTTGTATTTTTTTTAAATTTGAATGTTGTGTTTTCTAAATAAAAAAAATATGATTTGGTTAGTTTTTTTTCTTTTTACAGTGAATCTTTAAAAAAAATGCTGTACACTAGTAAAATGGCTAAATTATGGTTCGACTGGTCCATAGATGTTATTTTTCTTCTAAATGAGTGCAAAACATCTCTAAAAACTTTTTTCCAGTTGGTTAAAATTTATGAATTTCAATTTTTTTGTAAATGTAAAATTCTACCGTTTTAGTTGTTTTACATTCTTCAAAGGGCCCCTAAATTTTTTTAAATATTTTGTTTAAAAAAAATATTAACTTAAAAACTACAATATTTGTTTTCTTTGGTGAGGGTATTAAAAATCAGTTAATAATATAAAAGTGAGTTTGATTTGTAACATATGTTACAATGCTTTTTTTAATTCCATCTGGATGGTTTAAAAAGGGGAGTCCCAGTAGCTCGGTTGAAAAATTATTAAAGGCAGAAGTTGTGTATGAATCGATTTAAACAAAACAATTGATAAAAAAATACTTACCTGGGGCCCAATGAGACTTATTTTAAGTTGTTTTTTTATGTTACATAATATGTTAAAAAACTATTCCTTTTTTCTTTTATGTTTTTGAAATTTTTTTAAAATGAAAAGTCTGTTATTCATCATAATGTTTCCCAAAACTCTTCTTAATGAATAATGTTTTCCCAAAATCTTTTAAAACTGATTTTTTAAAAAAAAAGTTAATTTTCGTTTGTATTAGATTTTAAAGACAATATATTGCTTCTGAAATATAAAAAATAACTTTTAATAGGCCCAAAATTTCTTACTCATTTTTTTTTAACATAATCGAATCTTTTTTTTTATTTTAAAAAATTAAAAAATTTTAGGTATAAGTTCAAAAAAAAATACAGTTTATGATCACATAGCATTTTCATTTTTTAAAACCAAAAAAAATTTTATTTTTTTTTGGAACTTGCGTATCACCTCAAAAACATTGGCGACATTATATAAAACGAAGGGACGGTTGTTAATTCTGCGCGTAAAAACATGGCGAATTATCTTGAATGTTGACACTTTTTCGAAAATGCAAATAAACACAATAAATGCAAAAAAAAATTTAGATCTTCGAAGTAAAAATTAGTAAAAAACTTCTAAAAACGTAGATTAAATAATATATAAGATGGAAAAAAAAGAAATTTACAACCCTTTAAATATCACATATTTAGATCCCTTTAAATTTGATTTGATATATATTTGTAAAATTAAAAAAAATTTGTATTGGATACACAAACCATAAAATAAAAACGATACATACTCATATTTGACCCATAAAAAATCATAGATGGTACATTTCCATCATTTTTCTGTTATATTCTCAAATTTTTTATCCCGTAACGGGTTCAAAAAAAGGTATGTGATGTTTTCAATTTTGAGTACGTAGTCGTTGCCAAAAGAAAAGAATGGGCTATTCTCCCAAAATTTTGGGGATGTTTGCATCGGGCTATTTTGAGTATGTGACGTATTTAAAAGTGGTATTTTTTTTACTCCCGTTCACAGAATACCGGTTTTTTTGCCCGTGTAGGGGGTAGGCGCCATGTTGTTGTTTATTTTCGCCAAGATAGGCGATAATATTACAATATGGTTTTACTTTTTAAAATTTTTTTTTCCTGCGATAATGTAGTTTTTCATGGGGATAAGCATATTAGTGTTAGTTTTTTTTTTTTTTTTTGCGGGGTTTTCTGATCAACAAAAGTAACACATTGTTACAAATTTTGTGTAACGAACGCTTAAAATAGTGTAAATAATTTATATATCTGGAAGTGTAATACATTAATATTACTTTCTGTTGTATTTATTTTATGTTAAAATCTTGCCACCACCTCTCCCTTCGAAATCTAGTTTTATCTATATAAATAAAAATTTATGAAATAAAAAAAGTAGTGATTACACTGATGGAGGAATAAATTAAAAGCGGGGCGCGCGCTGAGGCATGGCGTAGACAAAGCAAAAGGATTAAGGAATCGCGCCAAAAAGCGCTTGGCGCGTTGCGCTCTTATATCAAAGCAGTAACACCGGTGGAGTTACGCAGTCTGATAATTAGGCCGACGATATATATTATAAAGATAGTAAATCTGTGTGTATTGATATGGAACAATGAAAACAAACTATAAACCTATACAGCTAAAATTTATTTTCAGAATAGATTAAACAGGGCGATTCGCTACCTGACCGACAAGCTTGTAGGATGTATAGAGGGTACACAGACGACTCTGAATCACGTAGGAATGCAGGGTCGCAAATGCCGTAGTTGCGATCTATGGGGAAAAGAAGCAGAGAAAAAGAACAAAAACAGTTAATCAGCATAACTCCCGTGTGGGGGCTTTGGAAAACCCTCATCGAAAGCAGCCACGTGCAGTTTAACCCGGAAGCAGGCGCGCACTCGATACTAATTATTGTACATTATAAAAACCGTAATTCCAGTGAATAATTTAATTAAAAGAAAATATACTTAAGGGCGTATTACACGTGCACGTTACGAGCAATTTTTACTCAGCTGCCATAGTAACGGCTTTCGAACAACTTTTTGCTAGTGAGTTCAAAAAGTTGCTTGAAATTCCAGCCAATGAGGTTCTTCGCCATCCTACGTCATAAACAAGATGGCGGCTTCGATTTCGTCAAACACATCAGATATGATGTATAATATTTAATAGTGATAATATTTTAACGGCGTATAATACTTTAAATACACTGGTGTGCAAAACTTAAGCAACAATGTAAAAATTTAAACAGATACCATGAAATTTGCAGAAAAAGGAGGTCTGGAGATCAGTACAGTGAACATAAGTCAGTAAAACGTCGAAGTATGCAAATATCGGGAAAAAAACGTCAGAAGCGATGTGAGCGTACGCAAAAAGCGTGATGTCGGGCGCGCGCTGCTCAACAGTAGAATGAAATGAAGGACGGAACGCAATTCACCATATTCTCTGTAAAAAAACCTTTTAGGGCAGTTCGTGAAAAAATGGCCAAAAGAAATCCCGGACGACTTCACACTTGGAAAAGAATGATCCGGGGAAGGGGTTGGGGGGGGGCATACTTTTCACCAGTGTGGGTGGAGTTTTTGGAATCAACAAAAAATTTGTTTCGCGCGCTTGGAAAACGTTCCAAACCACAGGTACAGCTGTTGAAAGATTGGTGGGGCCGCCGGGGCGACCTGCGGGGATGACCAATATCATCCTGCGGGGGAAAAAATCGACGAAGTCAGCAACCCCTTGTTCCCCAAAACCCGTCGGGAACAGGGGCGAAAAAGTGTGGGGGTTTCTGTGGCCCCGACGCGCTACAAAGGGGGGCCCGTTTGCCTCCCGTTGAAAGATGGGCCCCTGAAGCCCCGTTTACAGTGGGCCAGAGAGCACAAAAACTGGACAACTGAACAATGGAGTCGTGTCCTTTTTACGGATGAGAGTCGGTTCAAATACCAAGCGGTTCTCAAAGGTTTTTTATTTGGAGAGGTCGGGACCCCGGTTTTTTTCAGTAACATCAAAAGGGCTTTGTTACGGTGGTCCTGGGTTCTTGTCTGGGTTGGTATTATGCTGGGGAAAGGCGGAACTGAGCTTCACACGAAAAGGTCTGGAACCCCTATCCCTATTGTGAGGGGACTTTTTTCCCCATGTGCATCTTTTCCGAGGTGCCATTGGGAACTTCATTTTTATGGAGGGCAATGCACGGTCATTTGCACTCTTGTTGTTGAGGGGGTGCTGGAAAGTGAAGATATCCTCGAATGGATTGGCCAGCGGTTACAGATTTAAATCCATCGAACATGTGTGGGATGCTTTGGGGGAATATTGCCACCCCGCTTACATCATCCGGAGAACAAAACCCAAATCAAGCAGATGTTGATTGAGGAATGGGCCCCCTAATAAAAAGTTGCACCAGCCGGTTTTCTGAGTATGGGAGACGGTGCAAAGCAACCAGTAGAAGGGGGGGGGCATATACCATATTAAGGAACATCTGCTTGTTGTTCTTCCTGTTGGATGAACCCAAACATGAGTCACATACTATGCGTTCAATAAAACACTTTTTTTTTGATTCCCCTTTGCGTTTTTTCCCTTTTTTTGCGCCCCCATGCTTTCGTCATCCTTTACGTACCCTAATACTCTCCTCATTTCAAATTTCATGTCTCTCAGATGATTTTTTTGAAGTTATGGCAATAAACCCACCTGTTTGCTTTTAAATTTTGCACACCAGTGTTTGAAAAAATTTTCATCATTTTTTTCGACTTGTGCCAAAATTTTTTAAAAAGGGTTTTTTTCAATTTTAAAAACGCTCATTTGACTGAAATTTTCTATACATTATTGTTTTGGGTAAAAAAAATGATAATTTTATAATTCATTAACATTAATTTTTAATTAATTACAATTAATTGACTGAAACTAATTATTTAAAGTTACAGAGATACAAAACCCGTTGGTTTCATTTTCAGCGACTTGGGTCGAAACTTCACAAAAGATTTTTTTTTTTCACGTTTTAAAAACCCTTCAGTTTAACTCCAAAATTTTTTTGTACACTTTTTTTGGATGACAATACGATACTTTAATGATTATTAATAAAAAATTAATTTTCCATTAAAATTTTTGATTTCCCTAATATGTATATACATTTTTTATTTAATTGTAACTATTTAATAAAAAATTTTAAAAAAAAATTTTTTCTTTGTTGATCTAAGTAGGAATTGACTTAAAAAATTTTTTTTATTACTTTTTTTCCCCAGGAAGCTGTATAGTTTTTTTTTTTTTTTGTTAAATTGAAACATGCAATTACTAGAAATTACCAAATTCGTATTCGATGAAAATCTTTTTAATGAAATTGTATAGTGTCCCACTCCCGGATGTATTTTCTGGATAATTGCTTTCATTTAAAACATTTGTTATATGCTTTCTGCACAAACTCTGTGAACTGTCCTATTTTTAATATACTCGCGGCAACTAATATATGTTTTTAAGTTCATCCGAGGTTTCGATTAACGTCGTGGGGATATGGATCTGACCAGATCCTCCTTCCCCTATCTAAAATATATGGTTCATGATGAAAGTGGATTAGGGTTGAATGGAAAAAAAAATTTTTTATGATGTTGTTTTTAAAAAAGGTGATCGGTTGGTGGACTAAAGGGAAAATTATAAGGATGACGTCACTGTCATGGGCCCGGGGTCTTGACGGGTTTCCCGGGGGAAAAAGTCCTGAAGAAATTTTTTTATGGAACCGGCCTTGAAGGAAGTACTGCGATTGGTTGGTAGAAGCAAAATTGGGGGTAGCTCTCTATTTGGGTTCCCTGAAGTTGGGGAATAGCACTGAGATTGGGAAAAAAAAGGGGGAAATTTCCCGGTGGGTGCAGCAAAAAAAAATTAAGATAGAAAAATTACAAGTACGAAAAAATTTTGGAAAAAGGGTTCCCTTCACCACCGGTGAATGAATAAAAAAAAATTTGGGGGATTTTCGAATCTAGGGGGAAAAACCCTAGGTCGCTTGATATTATCATTAAAAAGCATAAATTTTTGGGTATCAACAAAAGGTTTTTGATTATTTGTATGGGAATGTCATCAAAAAATTTTTTTGCTAGAGTTTGAATAAAGTTTTAAATGCAAAATTTTAAGGAAACTTTTTTAAATTAAGCATTTCCAAAAATATCTCCAGTCCTAGTAATATTTCTAAGAGGGGGTTTTGGGGTTTTTAAATATTTTTAAAAACTAGTATTTGTGCTGCATATCCCCCCAGGGAAGGGATTGCTTAGAATGGGACGCAAAACGGGGGTGTAAAATTTCCTTATTTGAGATAAGGTCATTTCAAATTTGATTTATTAAGCGATAAATTAGTCCGAGCGCGTTTAAAATTTTTTTCTTGTGTGTAAAATGTGTTGTTTGCAAGTTAACTTACTGTCAAGGATGATACCTAGATATTTCGTACTTTGAGACCAGTGTAGTGGTGTGGAGTATAGCTTGGATGGAGTACAAGGTTTTCTCCTCCTGGTGAAAAGCACTGTGACAATTTTTTCAACATTAATTTTTATTTTCCATTTGTTAAAGTAATCCTCCAGGAGGGAAAGGTGTCTGTTAAGTGCAAGAGTAATTGTTTTGTGGTTTTTATAGCAGGCTGTGATACAGGTATCGTCAGCATAGAGGTTTAGCATTGTTTGAGGATGAGTAGGCATGTCGTTAATGTATAAGTTGAATAAAATTGGGCCTAACAGGGAACCTTGAGGACAGCCAATGTTTATATGATGTGTGTCTGAGAGAGTATTGTTGACTCTGACTTGATAAATTCTATTGACTAGATAGGAGTTGATTAACCCTCCAAGCGGTCTGCACGTAAAATTCCGCCATTCCAGAGATGCTTTTTCTGCCTTCAAGCAAGATTCCCAAAAGCGGCCGAGCCGCATTCTTAAAGATACGGCTCAACCGCTTTTGAGAACCCCACCTGAAAGCAAAAAAAAATATGTGCGGTGCATTTTTGAAGCATCTCCAGAATGGCAAGACTTTAAGTGCAGACCGCTTAGAGGGTTAAATGAATGAGAGCGGGAGGAAAATTATAGTTAATAAGTTTGAAAATGAGTCCGCTGATCCAGACGTGGTCAAAGGCCTTTTGGATGTCCAAAAAGACAGACCCAGTGGATCTACTCTGAAATCCAGAGGTGATTTTTTCCGTAATCCTTAGCAGCGGGTGGTTAGTAGAAAGTGTTTTGGTAAAACCGTACTGATTAGGATTAATTAAGTTAGAATCAGAAATGAAGGAATTTTTTCTGTTAAGTATAATGTGCTCAGTAATTTTACTGGGCGAGGACAGCAAAGAA
The DNA here is from genome assembly GCA_019973955.1 of Trichonephila inaurata madagascariensis. Lineage (NCBI taxonomy): Eukaryota > Metazoa > Arthropoda > Arachnida > Araneae > Nephilidae > Trichonephila > Trichonephila inaurata. The sequence goes on along the minus strand of BMAV01015980.1, from coordinate 100,753 downwards.
ATTGGTCTATAATTTTGTGGGAAATTTTCATTTTTTCCTGGTTTTCTAATTGGGAAGATGATGGCAGTTTTCCAGTTATTGGGAAAATGCCCGAGAAGAAGAATTTTATTAATAAGATAGGTAAGGATAATTAAAGCTTTTAGGGGGAAATTACGAATCATTTTGTTAGTAATATTGTCTTTGCCAGGAGTTTTTTGAATTTTTAACTTGTTGATGTAGGTCGAAACCTCATCTGAGTTAGTAGGGGGAAGGGAGAAGAATCTCTCAAGGGTAATCGTAACGTCAGAGTCAATCGTGGTGCTGTAGTTATCAGGTCTATTGTTTTGAGTGAAATTGTCTTTGAGTGTATTGGCAATGAAGTTTGCTTTTTGGTCGTCGGTAATAGCAACGCCAGAAGCAGTGTTAAGTGCAGGAATATCAACGCGTTTGTTTTTGAAATTTTTTTTTTAATATTCCAGAAGCTGTTATCTTGTGTATTGAGAGCTAAGAGTTTAGTTTTCCAAGTGTCCTGGGAGTGTTTTTTGAGCTCTCTTTTAATTTTAATTTTTAAACGACTTCGGTGAAAGTAGCGATTTTATTTTCTAAGATAACAAGATTATTAATTTTAGAGTAGTCGTGAAGAACAATATTATTATTTAAACATTTTTTTAAAAAGGCGCCAACAGGTGGTAATTGCTCTAGGATTATCCTGATGAATAGGGAGCGAAAAAGAAAAATTTAGAAAAACAGGGTTGTGGTCGGAGGAGAGTTCAGACAGGGAAGTAATAGTACATGGTAAAGTTATTTACTAGAGGAAAGTCTAGAGTATTGCGCGTATTAAGTCCAAATCTGTGGGGGGTATCAGGATAAATAATTTCAAGGCTTACAAGGCTTTTTATTAAATAGTTACAATTAATAGAAATATGTATAATCATTTGACAGAATCACAACATTAAGTGGTAATTCATTTTTATTAATTATCATTTAAGTATCGTAATGTCATACAAAACAATCGTGTATATAAAATTTCAGTTCAACTGAATGCTTTAAAACGTGAGAAAAAAAATCTTTTAAAGTTTTAACCCCAGTCGCTAAAAATGAAACCAACGTGACTGTGTCTGTAATTCTTTAAATAATTAGTTTCAGTCAATTAACTTTAATTAATTATAATTAAATTATCGTATTTTTTCCCAAAACAATAGTGTATAGAAAATTACAGCTCAAACGAGCGCTTTAAAATGCGAGAAAAAAACAGTTTCATGTTTTGACACAAGTCGCCAAAAATGATGCCAACGGGGCTGTGTACTTATAATTCTTTGAATAATTAGTTTAAATCAATTAATTTTAATTAATTATAATTAAATTACTGTATTGTTGCCCAAAATAATCATGTATATAAAATTTCAGCTCAATGGAGCGCTTTAAAATGTATTTTATTAACGATTGAAAATTCCACGAAGATAAATAAATAAATATATAGAGGGTGTGAGCTAATAGTAGGAATTGAAAAAAAACACACACAAAAAAACGCAAGCTCATATCCAACGCACTGGCACTTTCTGTAAGTTCTACAAATTTATTGATTTTAACAAATCCTTTTTACATCACAGTTGAAATTCCTTCAAGTAATCGAAAATAAGACAACTTTAATGCAGCTTGAATAGAATTAGCAAAATTGTTTAAAACATTCTTTTTCAATATTTCTAAAACATGTGACTGGAGGTTGTTGTTTTTTCCCTCACGAAAAATGATGTTTCAATGTCAAATAGGATTACAAAATTGACCACTTTAAAACGAGTTAATGCTCAAATTGCAACCACATACACACACATTGTCATAATAACTTTAACTGATTGTCTCAAACAATAGAAGCGCCCTCTAGCGAACTATTTATTTTCAGTAGAGGCCAGGAGAGGAAAGTGTGCATTTGCTACGAAAAACCACCACCAATATTCTTTGCCTAATATTTTTTGTTAATGATATATGTTGTCTTTGTGTAACCTAACTTAAATTACTAAACATAACTGTTACTCGCAAAAGAAATTAATGAACTCAACACTGAATTTACCACTTTAAGTTTAATTTCTCTAACGCTTAGTGTTCTACAGAATTGGTTAATTAGTCTTATTGGGGAGAATACTGCTAAATTAAATATTTATTGATATATATATATATTTTTTCATTTCAGATAATCCTCAGAAGATGCATCACATTTGGAGACCATCATTTACTCAATTCGAGGAATAATATTTTGCTGATATTTTGAATTCATTCTCTTTTAAGAGTATTGATTTTAATGAATTCTTTCTATAAGCATCACACTAACATCTTTAAAAAATATATCTAATCCATACAAGGAGAAATAATCACAGATTGTATCAAGACCAATTTTTCCCTGTTGCGATTCTTCCCTCTCAACCTTTATTTAAATTTATCTTTACATAATTACAACCCGAAAACATGTCTAAGTGGAAAATTTATATAAGTATATTGCTAAATAAGGAGATTTTAGGAAAAGTGAACTTTGTGCCAAAACTTGAGCACATCATTCTTGCAAGACTGGCAGTTAAGATGTACAGTGATCCTGAAATCATAAAATTTGAAATGGATGAGAAGTATGGTCCGTTCCATGAAACCTCGAATGAAATATGGGAGCCATTCGTTAGAGAAAAAATTTCCAAGTCTGGATTACCAGAAATTATTCTAGACAAGGTGATCGGTTTAATGAAGCCCCTAAGCTATGAACATCTTACGTGGAAATCGAGTCATGCTTTTCTTTTTATTTTAAGACGTTCATTCCAGGCGGTCCAATATTTCTCTTGGACTGCGGAGGGAACAATAGATTGGTTTGAAACAGCTAAGAGATTGGTTCATTGCAAAGATCTTAACTTCTTTCAACGTTTTGTTCTGGCCTGCACTTACAGCTTGAAAGATGATGTACTGAAATTATGGAGACGTGCATCTTCAGCTGAAAGAAGAAAAGTTGTTAAGCCAACTCGTCAAACATATGAGTACTATTTCATGTCTTGCAAAGAACAAGTATTCAAAAAATGGTTTGATTGGTTAAAATTAAGCACAGGCCCGTGTCCTTCTGTTTATAATCTATTCGAGTTTTTCCCTCAAATTCCTTTTCAGAGGCATTTTCTGCTAGAAAGTTCTCCAGAAGTTATGGTGGAATACTTGGCAGATAGAAGTCCATTCTGTGATTCCGAGGGGGACCTCTCTTTCTTGGTTCTATCAGAAATATCGCCGATGAAAATGTATTACCGATGGGCGCCATTTCATACCCTGTTACTTTTTCTGGATTGGCCATTGCAGACTCAGTTCATGGAAGTGGCGGACCATCTGTGTGCCCTAATGCAAGCGGATGATTTTCTGAAGGTGTTGAGATGCTTGTGTGACAAAATCGAGAATAACTGGAGTGATGTTGACTACGCACAGATTTTGAGGGAATTCTGGAAAAACGGTTCAAGTGATTATAAAAAGCACTGCGAAAAAGATTCTTCTTTCCCCGTATCAAGAAATACATTTCCAACTAATCTAATAATTGTCCTCTGTAGTGGCCCACACAGACCTCTCTTGTGGGGGTTACATTCTAAAAACAAGTAGACAAAATTGCCGAAGGGATCTCTTTGTTAAAAACTAAAAAATTGCTGTTCTATGGGTAGTTGGCTCCCCTAATCCCCCTCTCTCCCTTGAGTACGCCACTGGCCCTGTGTTCTTTGAACTCTCTATAAACAAATGTTTACGATTTAGCAGCAACAATCGAAGTTGTATACTATAGCACAATTGAATTAAATTTTCATTTTACCTAGATATTACCCATGGCATTCCCTCTGAATATTGTTAGAACTGTAAGGAATTAAATATTAATATCCTGGATTCTTGAAGTTTAATTTTTAAAGAAACAAATCTCAAGGAAATTATTTCATTCTTATTTTGAACACATTTGTATCTGTCATAATTGTGTTTTGCCTGTAAAAAGTTCATTCATTTATAATCAGACTTTTTTTTTTATATGGCAAAAGAGGCAAGAACTCATTTTTTTTTTCTATGAAAATGTATTTCTTTTTGAGAGCTTGAAGTAAAATACCTGCAAACTTAAGTATTTCATGTTCTGAAAAACAATTAACTGAAACTGTACATTTTAAAGATTTTGCTTAGGAAATAACTGGCGCTGTTTCTACAGCGGTGTTGTGCAATTGTATCCAGCATGAAGATGAATTTTTTAGATGTTACATCTTTGTCAAAATGCTGAAAGAATTTGCTTACGAAGCGATTAATTCTAATTGATGTTGCTGATTTTTTTATCCTATTGGCTTTATTAGTCGCTGGATAAAATGCTTACTCCTGGAAATTTGGTTACCAAATATTGATTTAGATGAGAAATTATCGATAGACTTAAAGGTCCAATTGATTAACTGGTGTTCGGAGAGATCAAATCTTTAAAGAATCTTACAGTAGCGAATAATAGATTTGCACATGTAAATGATTCTAAAGCAGTGGTTCACACAAGGGGGGGGCGGACCCCCCCAAAGCCCTTGATTTTTTCCCTATTGATTATAATTCTAAGTATATAGTACGTAAAATTTAATTAAGTATTTATTTTTAATGATTAATTTGATTAATTAATGCTAATTATTTATTCAATAATTAGTTTTTCACTGTGTTTTGTTCCCGAAAATCGACAAAATCAAAAGACAAAAGCATGATCCAGGAATGGTGAACTTTCGACCCTGGACCCCTTGAAAAATTCCTGTGCGCTACTGTTCTAAAGTATCTTCTCTGAAAAAGCTCAAATCACCTAGACCAGGGACGTCTTAAAACTCTTTGAGGCCCTGGTCTCAATAAGATTTCTCTGGGACCAGGGCCTCTCTGTAAAAGTAGTCCCTAACTGAGATCTCTTTAAAAATAGACAGTATATAGCATGCATTGTCAAAAACTCGTTCAAACAGTAATTTGAAACAAATAAATGTGCACGACTCACAATCTCAGAAACCTAGGTACAAACCGGTTCGACCGATGACTGCATTTCGACTGAATGAGTTGAATGATTGTTTAAGGTATTTATCCGAGGCCTACATCAGCAACTGTCATCTCATAATAATACAGCGACTTTTGCCAGTTGACATGCAGTTTGAAATTCCCTGTTTTTCGAAGAATATGTACGGGAATAATATTTGACTATTAAAATTATCCGGGTCACATGATCTTTTTAAGCTAGATTTGAGAATGAACGAGGTCCACCGAGGGCGGGAATAAATAGATTGAAATAGAGGACTAGAATAAATGATAGCAGTGATTGGTGCTAGAGTTGGGAAGTATCTTAATTGTCTTTTGAATGATTTAGTTACCGAACATAGATTTTGGACAAACTCGTTTACTGTTCTTCATTGGATAAAAGGTTGTGCAAAACAGTGGAAGAAGCTGTACGTAACTGGACTTCAGAAAAAGTGTGTTATCCTAAATCACGCACTCATTATAGTTGTCGTGATAATCCAGCGGATCCTGTTAGTCGAAGTGCATCTGTTCAACATTTATAATGAAATAAGTCATATTGGCCTTGCCCAGACTGAATGATTATGGAACATAAACATTGGAACTAGCAATTTACAAAAGAAATACCTAAAAAAAAACTTGTAGTGCACGAAAAAGGAAAATCTATGATTTCAACGATAACTGGCAGAAATTGGATACATGATCTGCTATCCGAATATTTATCTTGGCAGAAATTATTGCGAGTAGTATCCCAATGTCTTCGATTTGTTGATAACCTTAGAAAATTCTTCCTTGTGTAAACTAAGTTTCTTCACTCTGCTGAGAGCTGAACCAAGATAATTCCTTCATAACTACATTTGTATAACGAGAAGAGTGTCTTATGAAGAGATCCAAACTTTGGAAAAGAAAGATCAAATGAGTCCTCAAAGAATGCTTATGATGTTGCATCCTTTTTTTAGATGACGAAAGGATCCCAAGAGAGAACTTGTGAAAAACTCAAGAACGTGAATTTACCTAAAAATGCAAAGCATCCAATTATTACTCTCAAGTGTCATTGCATTACTGAGCTGATCATGAGACATAATCATCACAGATATCTTCATGGTAGATTAGAACTGATACTTTCAGCTTTAACAATGCAATTTCGGAGCATAAATGCTCGAAAGGTTGTTAGGAAAATCTTAAGAAAATGTGTCATCTATCTTAAACATGAAAGTGCGTCCTCTCAACAAATCAGGAGATGTCTTCCTGTGTCGAGAATGAATCCTGGTAGAGCGACTTTGCTAGACAGTTTCGCCCAGGAATGGAAGAGCATTGAATATGTATGTCTACGTTTTTGTGTGTTTCCTTACCAAAGCAATCCATCTGGAATTGGTGATACCAATTTCAATCATCAAATTCTTTGTGTGTGTGTGTGTTTCTTAAACGTTTCATCGTATGTAGAATGAGTTGACTTTTATTGGTGCCTACAGAAAGTTACAAAAGGGGATTCTTAAGAAGTCATCTGTTATTTAGCGAACGAAAGATTTGCGTGAAAATTTAATCCTCCTTCATCCTCATGGGCTGTGGGAAGCTTCTATAAAATCCATGAAAAATCACATGAAACGTGTAATTGGCTCTAGCTTGTGAATATATTCTTTACATATATGGCAGTAATGGATGGTTTATCTAAATTTCTGTCCATTAGCATGCGTATCCAGTGATGCAAAGGATTATACAGCTATTGCGCCGGTGTTCTTCTTGATCGGAACTCCTTTTAGAAGAGGTTCCAGAGACCAATGTATGCAGAAAAATTACCTTTATGTGATTATTGGAAACTATTACAGCGAATGACGCGGGGATTTTAAAAGAGAGGATCATTAAAATATTTTACACAACTACAACAACACAGAGACTGGAAAAAGCAGCAACACACGTTATTTAAAAATCAATGATTTACTTATAAAAGAACACTATTTACCCTCGTTAAAATGGAAATTAGGTAAGGTCTTAAAAACATATGAAAGCCTCAGCGGAAAAGCTCAAAAGTTGTGAAAATAAAAACCTCCTCTAGATGAACTGAAACGACCAATTCACAAAATATGTGTGTTGCCAATTGAGAGTTAAATATCGAACTGTATAAAATGTCATTTGAAAACTAAATATTTTTAGTTAGAATATAATCTTAAACTTTTTATTCCGAGTGTCGTTATTTAATCTTTGTTATACAAGTATTTGAAATGTTATGTTTAAATATGTAGAGTGTTTAAAATTTTTTGTTATTTACTAAATGTTTATTATGTTGTATTATTTATTGTAAGCATTATCTCTCTCTCTCTCTCTATATATATATATATATTGTATTGTTCTGTATAAATCATTTGTTGTTTATAGTTTGTATTTTACTTAAAAGTAATATTGTATAAAGTGTATTGTAAATATGTTTAGGAAATAGATGACGCTGTTTCAGTAGCGGTGTTCTACAATTATATCCTCAACAGAAGGTTAGAGTGATGTGTACGAGAGCAGTGGCGTTTTAAGTCTTCTTGGGTCCTCTGTCCCTACGCGAAAGAATGTCGGCCACCTACAACTCTTTTATCGAATTTTGTGTATTTGCAAGTAAAGTTTTAACAAAAGCAATCCATACTAAAATGAAATTTTATTAGGAAGCTCGTCTTCTACATTTTAAATTCGCAATATCCAGGGACGTATTAAGACTGTATAAGACCCCGGGTCCAGATAAATCGAGACTTTTTGACACCCTGGGCCCCTTATGCAAAAGTATGCCCTACCTGATATCTTTAAAAAAAGACACTACATATAGCATGGATTGTCAAATACTCGTTCAAACAGTAATTTGAAACGAATAAATATGCACTACTCACAATCTCAAAAACCTAGGCACAAACCCGCTAGACCAGCGATACTCAACCTGTAGCCCACCAAGCCTTTTTAAGTGGCCCGGTCAAGGGCCATTTGCTCTGAGAAATTTACCTATTTAAGGACATTGTATTAAAAATTTAGCGGGAAATTCTTTGTCAAGAAATCAAATATATCAATTTTGCTTTTTGCTGTCGGTGTGTCGTACGGGTACGAATTAATATTCTTTTTCTATTTGGAACGGTTACGGTTAGTGATAACAGTCAACAGTGAAGTAGCGACAATTTCATGGGTGGAACTAGTTTTTAACTACCTTTCATATCTTGCAAGCGAAAAATATTCGAAGAAAAGTTTTCGTTTCAAGACGATTGGGAGGTTGACTAGTTTGTAGTGAAAAACAAACATGGATCAGTAATTGTTTAATTTGTCACGAAAGTGCTATATTTAAAAATTACCAATAAACAGGAATCACATTCAATGACACTTTTCCTCGACGTTCTTTTGCAAAAAGGCTTTAAAAAACTTTCGAAAAATCTTTGCAACAGCAGAAAAAGTTTTTTTGGCCCCAATAATATAAATGGGTACCAGACTTCTATGAAGTTTGTTATGTTATTGGTAATCAAAAAGAAACCCGTTTACGGGTGTGGGGAAATTGTGAAGGGTTTTTTCTTAAATGGTTTTAATTTAGTGTTATTTGGCAAAAAAAAAAAAAATATAAAAAATAAAAAACAAAAAAAGCAAAACCAAAATTATAATATTTGGATCAATTTTCCACTTTTTAAAATTTTCCCAATGTTATCTTGGTCTTAAAGCATTTTTCCCCCCTCCCCAAAATTTCATGTTGTGGCCGGGGTGATAAAATAACATTGTCCCGGCCCAGCAAAAAAAAGGGTTGGGTACCTCTGGGTTTGACCGATGACCGCATTTGGCTGAATGATTTTTTGAGGGCCCTGGGGAACATGGAAAACGGTTCGTATAACGGTCTTCCTTTTAACCAGTTGATATCTTTTTGAAATTCCCTGTTTTTGGTAAAATTGTACGGGAATAATATTTCCCATTCATAAATCATAATCTTATAAAGGCCATTAAAAGCGAAAAACGGGGCCCCCGGGAATTTCCCATGCCTTAAGGTCCCTCCGGTATCTTGGTTATTTTTCAAAATCAATAGCGGGAATTTCATTTTCATGGACATGAACATGCCCAAAATTTTTCATGTCCCCGGTGACCGGGGGGGCGGACGCCCCCCCGTTAATTTTTCCAGGATTATAATTCTAAAGGGATATAGTACGTAAAAATTTTTTTAAGTATTTGTTATTAATGATTAATTTTATTAAATTTGTGGGATTTTTCAATAATTGGTTTTTTTCTATGTTTTTTTTCCCGGGAAAAAAGGAAAAAAACCCAAAAGGGCATTAAAAAAGGTGAACTTTTGACCCCCCCCCTTTAAAAAAATTTCCTTTTCGCTACTCATGGTCCTTAATTTTTTTTGTGTTGTGTTGGGGGCCCAAATAAAATTGTAGTGATTTTACCAAAAAAAAACCTTTTTTTCTCCCAAAATAACAAAAAAATTAAGTTTTAGTTTTATATATTCCCTTCGCGTCAAAAGTGGAATTCTGGGAAGACGAAGAAATGCCAGAAAACATTTCTTTGAAATAAAATCAATAGTAGGTTTTAATAGCCCCCAATAAGACGAAAGGATCAAGAACCCTTACTATGAGTAAGAGTGATCCGTTATTATGGTAAGGATGATCCATTATGATGAATAAAGATCACCCGGTATTAAAAAGAAAAAAAATTTTGCCCGTTGCCAGTGGTATATATTTGGGATTTCTCAAATTTTCGGAGAATATGTCTGAGAATAACATTTGATAATTTAAATTATTCGATCATGATTGTATTGAAATTGGAGCCGAGAAAGAAGATTGACCTTCCCCCCCTTTGGAGGCCCAGGCCTATTTGGCCCATATTTTAAAACGTCGCTCCCCAGAAATTTTTGTAGGAAAGTATGAGATGTTTAGATGGGTTGTAAATAAAGTTTTTTGTTCAGAAAGATTTTTTGTGAATTCAATGTCTATAGTGATTTCACCAACATGTTTTATGATTTTTTAAAAAAAAATTTTGATGTCTGTTCAGAAAAACCAGCAATTAGTTTGTCATATTTTTTTTATTTAATAATTTTCCGAAAAAAGTATTTATTTTAAAATATGTTCACATAAATTTTCATGAGTTTTTCCTAGGTTGAAAGTTGGCTAAATTATACATTAAAGCAGGGTTAAAAAATTTTTCCCCCCGGGAAACCCCCTAGAATTTGGGGAAGGTGCTGGGGAACCCCATTCCATAAAAACTAAAAAATATCAAAAAAAATTTTTGGTAATTTTAAAAAGACTTTTTTGGTTTCCCCCCGAAAGGTTTGAAAAATAAAGAATAATATTTATGATATTTAGTGTCACTTAGTTAGAAAATGTATATAAAATTGTTTTAAGAATGTTTTTAAATAAAAAAATTATTTAAGAAATTTTGACAAAAAAGAACATAGAATGACACATTTTCAAAATATTCTCCTTTTTTGAAAAATGCTTTATTTATAAATTAAATTTTTTCCGTATTCAGCCGACCTCTGTAAGACCTAACTAAATTTTTTAAATATAACTTGAAATCGGTTTATCCATGTTTTCGCAGAAGGGGGGAAATTTTTGAAAAAACCGAAAATTTCAAATGGTTGTAACTCTGAAAAAAAATGTGAATTTTTTTAAAAATCCTAGTTTACCTCTGTACAGAGTCTGAACTATATACAGGGAAAATATTAATACAAAAAATTTTTACAAAAAGGGGCATTGGGAAAAAAAAAGGTTTTTCTAAGTTAATTTTAAATAATATTTAAAAATTTTTTTTGTCACAATGTCCTTAAAACAATTTTATGCATGTATTCTAATCTAAGTGATATTAATATCATGAAATTATTACATTTATGCGCTTTTTTTAAAATCATGTTTCCGAACGTAGTCGGATACCTTAAAGGCAATTAAAAAAAGTATTGCATTTATTATTTAAAAACATAATTAATTTTTTTTATATAATTATACTTATTAATGTTGTCACTTATCCAAGCATTATTTAATAACTGGGATATGGGCTTCCTTTTTTTCACAGAAACTGTCGATTGATTGATTGAATATTAACGTCGGACTGTTCAGCTACACGAGGGCTTTTGGCGACGGACCACATAATTTTGAACCAAGGTCAAGTGACGTGGACGACACCTGAGCTGGCATCCCCCTTTACTACCACACCAACGGGATGACGTTTCAGCTCTCGACAGATTTAACGTGCATTGCTGCCCTACACGGCGGGTCTTTAGTGGTACTGAGCTCGAACTTGTGACAAGGCAAACCACGATCCGATACCTATACCACTCGGCTACCGCGGCAACCAGAAACTGTCGAAGTCTAGGTCTATTGAGATTAAATGCAATCACATTATTATTCAGAGTTTAATTTGTTTTATACTTTATTTTTGTAACCACTCACATTGAGAAATATATTTTACTTAAACACAATGCTCTGAATGGTATTAAAATGTTTATAGCTGTATGAGAAAACCCGTGTATTTCGCGTATGAATTTTCAACCTAAAATTTCGATGCTGTTCTTGTTATATAAATTTAGATAATAACATCAAATCTGTTGATATGTTGTTTCTTCTTCATTATACGTGTTTTTTACCTCAAATACAAAAAGGTGAATTTTCCATTACAAAACTATTTAGTTTTGCAAGGCATTTTGTTAACGAACGAGTAGAAATTATCTCGTGGAATTCGAGATAGTAAGCAATTGAATCAGGGCGGCTCTAGCAGTTTTCCCGCCCCGGACAAAAATGGAAAATTCTGCCCCCTCTCTCTCTCTCCAAAACGAAAAAATATTAATTAAAAAAGATAACATTCATACAGACACAAACCAATAAAACTTCAATAATTCTTGTGATAAAAAAGGCAGCAATATATATATATAATATATATATATATATATATGTCTCTTTATATATATAAATTACGTGTCACACATTGTTTGTCCGCGATGAACTCCGAAATTACTCAACCGATTTGAATACAATTTTGCCCATTGTGTGTCATTTCATCCAACTTAAAATATAGGATAGTTTTTATCTCAATTAATGGCGTCATTATTTTTTTTTGCCGGAAAAGCGTAGAATCTAAGAAACGGGAAAATTCGCAAAACATCGGAATGCGTATGTGCTTGAAGCGTATTTTTAGATCAAGATTCATGAAAAGTTAGTGCCTGGTGTATTTCGGGGCATGGAATCCGAATTTTGAATAGAATCCCCAAAATACCTGTAACTTTGCCGGACGACCATATTTTAGACACACCCTTACTAGGGGCTTCCGTTAAAAGCGTACGAGCGCGAAAACTTGGTCCCTGACGTATTTTGAAACGGGCAATCTGAATTTGATATCCAATATGCGAAATTGTCTCAACTCTCCCAGATAATGCCGGACGACCTTATTTTAGACACACCCTGGCAGGAACTTACTTTAAAATCCTTGGAGCACGAAAACGTGGTCGCTGACGTATTTTGAGACGGGAACTCTGAATCTGATATCCAATATGAGAAATTGTCGCAATGTCACTGGATAATGCCGGACGACCGTAGTTTAGTCACACCTTGGCAAGGCTTTTCCTTAAAAGCCTTGGAGCGCGATAATGTGGCCCCTGACGTATTTTGAGACAGGCAATCTCAATCTGATATCCGTTAAGAGAAATTGTCGCAACTTTGCCGGATAATTCGAGCACGACTGTCTATTACGCAGACCTTGACGGGAGCTTTCTCCAAAAGTCTTGGAGCGGAAAAAGTACATTTTTGGTCATTTTCGGGATGGTGAACGAAAATCCGAGATCGGATATTAGGGAATTCCCGTAACTTTGCCGGATAAGGCTGGGCGATCGTAATGTTTCTTTCTAGTGACTGAATTTGCAGGCTCAGGGGAGCCGAATGTAGTCCCCGGTTGCGTCTAGAGGTTGGAAACAAGAACATGAAATCAGATTTCAGAAACTCCCATAAATTTGCAGGATATTGCTGGAATTAGTTGGATTGGCTTCACGTTCGAATCCCTCTTATGAATTTTCATTCTCTCAAGCGAGTGAATTTACACGCGCTGGGGCATTGAAAACCAGTGCTGTGAGCGTTTCGGAGCCGGGAATGAGAATCTGAAATCGGATTTTAAGAGTTTGGGTAATTTTACCGAATAATGCCGAATGACCGTATTGGAAAGAGGGGTCGTTCTAACTTGCAGAAGTAGGGACGCAAAAAGTAGATCTTTGTCGTATTTTGAGACGGCCGATCCGAATATTCAATCTAATTCGAGAAATTCTCCTGAATGAGTCAAATAATGCCAGAAGAACGTATTTTAAGAGTACCATGGCATGGACTTACCTTAAAAGTTCTTGCAGTGTGCAGCCCTGGTGTTTTTCTGGGTGGGGAGCAATAATCTGAAAACGGATTTTAGGAACTCCAGTAACTTTGCCGGATGATAGTACTGCCCCCTTTCGGGGATAGAACTTGCAGGGGTACCTAAAAGTGGGCACTATGTGCGTCTCGGGATTGGGAACGAGAATCTGTTGATTCGGATTTCAGAAACCCTTAATTTTGCTGGATATTGCCGGAATGAAGTCAAATGGCTTTGCGTTCGAGTCCCGCGTCCTTAAATTTATGTTCTATAGCTTCTAAACTTGAAAGCGCTGCCTTGCGAAAATACAATCAACATAAAATTGCATTGGCAATTGCCTTTGGGCATTGCAGCCACTTTGTTAAATGGTGGACAAACTGCACATTCAGCATTCCAGCTGCTATTAGACATTTATGGAAAATCAGACGCAATGTATAACATTAAAAAAATGCGGAATGGCTACGGTACTGCAAAGGAGTTCAACTTTAATCTGGAATGAGTTTACTATATATATATGACCACATAAACACTCACTCAAAGTTTTACATAGAACTTTGTAAGATTTAAATGGCAATGAGAAAATATTTTGTGTTACTGTCCTTTTACTGTCTGGTGATTTCCGACGGACACTGCAAGTCATTCCTCGCTCTACTTTTGCTCCCGAGAATAACGTAAGTTTAAAGCAATCGTGTTTTTATGGCGAAACGTTGAAACACTTCGACTGAACATAAACACGCGAGTTCAATTGCAATATGATGAATCGACTGAAATATTTCCTAACCAACTGTGTCTGGATACTGGAGAAACAGTAAAGTAGAACTGCATCAAAATACACAATGTATCAAATTGACTGACAGTTTCTGTACTATTGTTCATACAAAAAAACTGATTGAGAGTGTCTCCCCGGATATACTGTATAATTATCTAGGTAATGATTGGCTTTGTAACTTGTTACTTAGGCAGAAAAAAACTGTTGATATTGACGAAATAAATTTCCAGATACAGAGGTGTTGCCAGGTGATCATCCCTTTGTCCCCAATTGCCCTTTAAAATCAATCGACACTATTGTTGATGAAAACGAAACTGTAAAGTTTTTGAATTCCCTAGATATATTACGAATGCCACGTCATAATCTTCGGTTGAAGATTGTTTCACTGGTTATTCTGCTGGGCAATTTAAATCCACCTAGATTATGTAGCGGTGCATGTTTGGTCATCAAAAGAATTACCGGGAATCTTCTTCAAGCAATTATTTTGATTTTTTATTGTAGGCTCATTCACATAGGGACAACGCAGTGAGGTTCCAGCCAATCAGAGACTTCTTCAGGCGAGAGGAAGACTCTGATTGGCTAGACGCTTAACACTCGACGTTTGTACGGTTTGGTGTGAATGCGGCTTTAAGCTTAAAGAAGAAATCGTCCTGTTGCCATATAATTCATTGATACCATCAAAAACTCCAATACCATTCAAAAGGCTTCAATTCCCAATTCGTTTAGTACTCGCGATGACCATAAATACATTTCAAAGCAAAGCAATGTCTATTGGGAGCTTGAACTTAGAAAATTCATGTTTAGCGCATTAACAACTACATACATGTTGCATGCTTACGTATGAGGAAACCACCGAATCTATTTGCGTAAGCAAAAGACGTTACTAAAAAATATTTTGCAACGATTAGCGATTAATTCTACTAAAATTATTTAATGTTATAATTTAGAATGATGAAAATAATATTAAAAATTGCTAAAAATCAACGTCATTCACCTCATTTATAAAATTGGATCTTCATTTGCTGTTACATAACAACTTCTTTAGTAATTCATGCATTATACAATACTCAAATAGGAGATTAAGAAAA
This sequence comes from Trichonephila inaurata madagascariensis, assembly GCA_019973955.1. NCBI lineage: Eukaryota > Metazoa > Arthropoda > Arachnida > Araneae > Nephilidae > Trichonephila > Trichonephila inaurata. The sequence goes on along the minus strand of BMAV01015980.1, from coordinate 85,600 downwards.
TGTAAAATTAAAAACATTATATTGTTTTATGTTTAATTTCAACTCTCCGAAATTGTAAACGAAGACTGGTTTGAGTGCATTGAATAGCTTAGAATAATATCAAAATAAACGTATTAAAACAAATTCACAGCAACGCTCAGCTAGTATATTTATAGAGTGCAAGTTGTTTTTTTGTATTATACAAATAAAATTCTTAACTTTATTGCATACAAATGAGATAAACATTCATTTAAATCGTGGTTCTGCACATTCTTTTTAGAATCCTGGGAGGCTTTTCTTGTTGCTGGGGTGTACAGAACACCCCGCGTGAGTGATCGTAGTTAGTATTCGATTACAGCTCAAACTGTAGATTTTAAAAAGCGCATAAAATGATAATTTTCATGATATTTAGTGTCACTTAGATTAGAATACAAGTATAAAATTGTTTTAAGGACATTTTGACAAAAAAAAAAATTATTTAAATACAATATTTTGGCAAAAAATTAACTTGGAATGATCTTTTTTCAAAATGTTCTACTTTTATAAAAAATGCTTCTAAAAAATAATAATATTTCGCGCACGCGCTTGCATAAAGTAAAGACTTCTCCAGAGAGTCTGAACTAGGAATTTTGAAAAACTCACATTATTTTCAGAGTTACCAGCAATCGAAATAATCTTTTTAAAATTTCTTAAAATTGCTCCCCTCTGTGTTGTCGTAAATATGGATAAACCTACTTCTAAGTTATATATTTCAGAAATTCTAGTTGAGTCTTTGTAGAGAGATCTGAGCTATATACAAGCAAAATATTATTATAATAGAAGGAGGATTATTTTGAATTTAACAAAAGGAGAATATTTTGAAAATTGTCATTTATTTTTTGTCAAAATATTGTACTTAAATAATTTTTTATTGCAATAATATTCCTAAAACAATTTTATATACATTTTCTAATCTAAGTGACACTAAATATCATAAATATTATCCATTTATAAGCTTTTGCAAAATCACGGTTCCGAACGTAGTCGGATACCTTAACAATGTTTGATAGTTCTCCATGTGTTAGTACGGAAAAGTAGCGGGTTTTTTTTTCAGCCCATGTGTTCATTTTGGTATCAAATTTTGGAGTTGAGTTGTCCTGGCCGATATTGGTGTTGCATAATTAACAAGATCCATACCTCCAAACATTATCCTGAATTATGCCACATGGATAGATATTTCTCGTGTCAAATCATTTGCTGGGAATACATATGCTGGAATGGAATCTGCTGCTCAATCCATTTTATCCTGTATTTCCCATACCCAATTATTTAAGATCTCCTTCCTTTTCAAATTCAATCTTTTTAAAAAAGTTAGATGGCATTTAACAGTTATAATACCAGAGCGTACTTTCTCTTCTATCGATTTTCTAAAGAAAGAATGCAATCTCAATTTTTTGGCCTTATATCCGAAAACATATTCTTCCGTTTCATATGAAATGGTTTGAAATATTATTATACTTTTTATATTGATTGCATTAAAAAATACATTTTTAGCATCAGTTTCGCTCTCATTTTGTATTAGAAATTTTTCAACAATCATAAAAAAAAAATATTTTGGGTGTTGTTAAGTAGATTAAATTATTCGAGATTTATACCTTTTCGTAAGGAATACTTTTCTTTAAAAATAAATAAATAAATAAGATTTCCAATTTATTTTTTTTGAAACAGCTTGCATTTTTTTCCTTTTATTTAGGAAACCTGGTTATTTAAACATAAAATTGTTAAAGTTATTTAATTTGGGAGGAAAGTATTAAATAAATAAAAGGAATCTACTACCCGTTATCGACCCTATTCGCACGCTGGGTGGCAGCGGTAGCCGAGTGGTATAGGTATCGGACCGTGGCTTGCGTTGTCACGAGTTCGAGCCCAGTACCACCAAAGACCCGCCGTGTAGGGCAGCGATGCACGTTAAATCTGTCGAGAGCTGAAACGTCCTCCCGTTTGTGTGGTGTGGTAGTTAGGAGAGGGGGTGCCAGCTCAGGTGTCGTCCACGTCACTTGACCATGGTTCAAAATTACGTGGTCCGTCGCCAAAAAGCTCTCGTGTAGCTGAACAGTGCGATGTTAATATTCAATCAATCAATCAATCGCGCGCTGGGTATTTTTCAAAATTATGTATGACTATATAAATATATAAGTTATTGGTATCTCTAAGTCTAGACATTAAGTTTTCTATTGTATTCAAAAATATTTTTATAGCCTTCATTTTTTTTATTTGAAAAGAATTAGACTAGAATTTTTAAACGGAATGTACTTATCTTTTACGCAACCACAACCACATTAATAGAAAGTCAATTTCTACAAAACTCTTTCTAAGTGAATTTTTACTCAATGAAAAAAATAAGCTTGCCAAATTTCAAATTTGTAGGTCTCATAGTTCAGATGCGGAAATTTTTAGCTGTAACACTACTCTGTTTTGAAAGTCGATTTCCACAAAACCCAAGCAAAACATTTATATAATTTTGAAAAGGAAAAAAAAAAAAAAAAATGGTGCATGGAACGCCACGCGATAGAAGTGAAACTTCTTTGGCTACGTTGGAACATTGATTATTTGCCCTAATAATCCAAGCTGACTGCGTACTTGTCTCAATCACCTAATTTGCATGGAAGGTATTCGTAGCGAAATGAGTCTTTCTGATACCAAATCCAAAGTAAAAAGATGTGCTGGTATTTCTGGGTATAAAAACCATTATATTTTGATAAATTTGGTATACATTTCCTATTTAAACTTTGTCGGCAATTGTGGCATGTTTTAATGTGTCTTCTAAATTAATTCCCGGTAAAATATGTTATAAAATATGTTTGTGCTCACACAGAAACAGGCGTTCTCAAATCATCTCTAAACCATAATCTATCATAAATTAAACGCCCGTATCAATTGAATGATTATCGCTTTTGAAAATCTCTGTGAGCATTTTTATGGGAATCATAGTCTTTGTAACGTAAGATAGAATTTATTATTGATTTACATGCATCAGTTCCAACACGCACTAGACTTGTTGAGGGCTCTGTAGTTAATGGCACAGGGTGGTTCACAAAGTCCGTATTAATCTGTGCTGTCATTAGAAGAGTCTCAATAGCATTCCCATCCCTTAAACTGGGCATTAAGAGTATTTTGCAGGTTTTTTTTTCTGTGCTCGATATTCTCTCATGTACTCTGAAGGCGATTTGGCAGTAGTACTTGAATTTGCACTATTTTTCTGTTTATTTGTCACTTTTTCGACTGGAATTGCTGCTAATTTTTCCTTGTTTTTCTTTTATGAAACTCTTTTCCTCTTTGTGCATTTGATTTAGGCATTACGACTAGAACTAATAATAATTAAACGCAAATGAAAATTAAAAAAACAAATTAGCCACCGAACACATAGCCATGCAGCCAAAAATCTAAGGAAATATTTAAAAAAGGCACGCTTTTACTGCGATAGGTAATTTGTCTACACCGTAATGCATAGATGTTCCCAGGTCTGGGGAAAAAGGACCCCCAATCGGAAGGTGGGCAAGTTAAGTAATCGGAGAGATGGGCAATCATCCAACTTTTTCACGGATATGACGTAAGTCACGTGGTGTCCCTGCTCCCCCTTTTCCACCCACTTGCTATCCTGTCACCATGGCGACGACTCGGGGGATGGGGGAGAAGACTACTTCCGTTCGCTTCTTTGACTGTTACGCAAAACTGGGCAAATTTTTCATTCACTCCCAAGCGCAAAAAAGTTTCACTTCAAAAATTCAAAATATGAATTTGAAATTGTTTACATTGCTTCTCATATTACATCGATATTTTCAGAAAGCATTAACGTTCCAGAAACGCTGAGTGAGTGAGTGAATATTAACGTCGCACTGTTCAGCTACACGAGAGTTTTTGGCGAAGGACTTCGTAATTTTGAACCATGGTCAAATGACGAGAATGACACCTGAGCTGGTCACCCTCTCCTAACTTCCACACCAATGGGAGGACATGTGAGCTTCGATATATTTAACGTCCATCAGCCTCCTCTGCACGGTGGGTCTTCAGCTGTACTAGACTCGAATTTATGACACGCCGGCCAAGAATCCGTTACCTTCACCAATAGGCTACCGCGGCCACTCCAGAAACGCTGGATATCAAGAAAACAATGTATAATTGCGCGAAGAGCGATGAACAGCTAATTATTTCGCACATGGTTTCTATAAACCGATTCCTCTCAGGGATATATCTCAACTTTATACCTTTGACAACAAGGATAATTTTATGGTGGAAAAATTATTAGCCTTTTTTAGTAAAGCTCTCCCTAAAAAAATAATTCATTTTATTTTCCTTTTCTACCCTTTCAAAAAAGCGGGATTCTTTTGGCGTAATTTGGAAAAATGTTTGAGCACCAAAAAAAAAATAAAAAATCAGAGGACTCAGCTAGGACATTATCAAAAAGTTTTAGATTCTAAGTTTAAAAATATTAATTTTAAGATTTCTGATATATTTTAAATGCACAGTACTAAAAAAACTAAATAACTAACTTAGATTCAACCGTGAATAATACCGTCTTATGTACCCGCCAATAAGAAACGAGGTATTTTTTTCGATCGTGCGGAGAAGAGATTCATGAGGCGAGAGCAACGCCACATATACACCTGTCTTTACCGTTATGCTTTTCAGCACATGTTGTTCCGAGTATAGTAAACAAAAGTTTTCAATGCCTCTGTATGTGTTTTGAATCCTTTCAAAATTAGCGCAGTTCATGTGTACAGAACTTTAAAATCTAAGGTCAAGCATTTATTTTGATCAAGTATATCAAACAAAAAAAGTTGGAAAAATCATAATGACTGTAAAATTTGAGTGCATATATCGTAGTTGTGCAAGTAATAAGACTCTAAATGCAATTGATTGGGGGTATAATAATATTATATGTTATAGTGCATGTAATGCAGTTCATCTATACTCATATGAGGTAATATAAATGAATAAATCATTCTTACTATTTTAGTGAAAAGTTTATTGTGTTATTAACATAGTAAATTTTGCGTATATTCAATTAAATTTTTTATAACATCAACGTTATTTGTATATATTACTCAGTTAAACACAGCTGTACAATAATTTGTATTTCACCGATCGATACTGACAGGAGGGATTTCTCTTATGAAAACCATTTATTAATTAGCTTTACCATTTGAAGTTGAGTTGGGTAGGAGCACTTAATTCTTTTGAACCTTTACTTTTTTTCATAAGATTCTGATGACTTTAAAAAATGCTTTCAAATTGCCCTTTTTAGAAAATTAAAACTTATTTTTTAAAATATAATTATTGTAGTAGTTTAATCATATGCTCATCTCTCTAAATTAAAAAAATACCTATTTAGCAGTGGCATAACAGAGAATATTACTGCTTCCCTGCAAAGTCAGGTTTTAGATCCCAGGCCGTACTTGTTGTCAATCAGGCTTCAGGCCCCCCTAGGGCCATGGTAGCCGAGTGGTCAAGGTATCGGATTGTGGCTGGCCTTGTCACGAGTTGGAGCCCAGTACCACTAAAGACCCGCCGTGTAGGGGAGCGATGCACGTTAAATCTGTCGAGAGCTCAAATGTCCTTCTGTTGGTGTGGTGCGGTAGTTAGGAGAAGAGGGTGCCAGCTCAGGTGCCGTCCATGTCACTTGATCATGGTTCAAAATTATGTGGTCCGTCGCCAAGAGCCCTCCTGCAGCTGAACAGTGCAACGTTAATATTCACTCACTTACTCAGGCCCCCTAGAATCCTATGCAGCAGTGGACCCTAAAATACTAAACAGCAGTGGACCCCTGCATCACAGGTATCCACTGCTGTTTAGTAATATAGTTATGCTATGAGAGAAAAACTAATGAGAGGAGTTGACATAATGCTGCTATTTAACAATTATTTCATTCTAATATTGTATTACTAAAAAAATAGATATGTCTTAAAAATTGAATGGAAATTAATTCTTAGTTATAACTTATAATTGTTAAGTAGTGGTGATACATTGGGAAAATGAGTGGAAAAATACCCAACAACATAAAAATGTTAAGCATGCAAATTAATTTTTTTTTAAATGAAATTAGATTAGGTACTCTGAAATTTTTGTGCTTAGGCTGCATTTATTGTAAATAACAATGAAATAAACATTTTAGTATTGTTTCATACAAATTAAAATGGAGTTTTTTGTTTATTTAAAAAAATTTCTTTTTAATGTTTTTTGCATAAAAATATTTTGACACAAAATATATATATATATATGTATTGAAATTCATACAGAATTTTGTAAACTGAATGTATAATTATTCTCACTTTTAATACAGACTTCAACAAATTATACTTTTTTCCTGCTGTAATTAAAATTGTGAAAAAATATCTTGTTAAAATTACTATTATGTCCATGTCACAAATGCCGTGATCAGTTTTATTTTTATCATTTTCAGAAAGCATCTGGTTTCATACATCTTCAAACTCTAATCAAACATACCAAAATAATAACATCAGTTCATTGGATTAAGAAGTCTGATAATGGTAACTATAAAATTAAAAATTTTATTTTTAAAGGTTAATTTTTATTACTTTTTATAAAATGGCTTATTGGCTATTCATATTAAAGTTTTTTCTTTGCTTGCCTTAATCCTTACCCGCGGATGCAGTTGTGAATAAATAGTTTTCGAATGATTGTACAGTGGTGTTTATCAAATTTGGTTGATTATGTATAGAACTACTGGACAGATTTTAATGAAATTTGGTATAAACATAGGGTTGATAAAATGTAAAAAGAAATAACCATTCAACAGTTAAAATATACACGCATGATCATGCATAGCACTCATCAATGTCAGAAGGTATGAAACAGCAGTTGAAAAATAGAACAAAAAAAATTGGTTAATAGGGGCTCAAGTGTAGCATAAGGGGCCCTTTGGATTTGGCAATTTTAATCTAAATGTCATGATGAGATAACAAATTCATTCTGTCACACTGTTTAATATGGTAACCCTTGATTTTTGATTTGGGGTCTTATGCAGATAAGGTCACATGTTCTTTGTAAAAAATTGCTATTGGTTCACTAAAAAAACTACAGATATTTTCAACACAAGCAGACGATTTTCAAATTAACAATTCAGTTTTTAATTTAATTTTCATTTTGAACTTGAATTTCATCCACAGAGGATATTACAGTTTTATACCACTTTTTAATATTCCATTTTCCTGCTTTTTCGTTTTTTCTATCGAGTCATCCTGAAGAGTATGTCTGGAAGGTATGATTTGAATTTTTTTCATCATTTGGAACAAAAGGGGAAATTGTCTGTAATACAGTGGTGCATGAAAAACGGATTGATTGCTGCAAATGCTGAATGTTCGTTTTGCAAGAAAGCAATATGTCTGGTTAAAAGGATTCAAGTGATGAATATATTTGGGAATGCCAAAAGATCAGAGCTAGTGCACATCATATAAAATTATTTGTAAGGAAGAATAGGTGGTTTGAAGAAAGCAAGCCAATGTCTGATGTTAACAAATGTGTGGGTGCGAAAGTCGAATCGTGACTTCATTTCTTTCGAACATAATGTTTTGAAGAAAACATTCATGGATTAGATGAGTTTTTGCAAAGAGGTATGTATGGAAATGTGGGTGAGAGAAATTTACCCTCCTTTAGAACTTTCTTGAGAGCAGGTAAGCCTTTTTCTTTAATATTCTAATTTACAATTTCCTTTTGCTTAGAAAAAAATACAATTTTTAATTTTGTGCATTATTGATAGTTTTATAAATATTTCTTTTTATTTCACATTAATATCTCTTCATTTTTATTTCAAAATTCCAATTTGTAAATTCTTGGAACATCTACCGCTAAATTTTATAGCTTGGCGATCGAATCTGGTCTCCAAAAACACCTATCACTAAATTAAGTTGCTTGGCGACTGCTTTTGGTCGTCAAACAAAATTGACTTCACCAAGGATACCTTCCTATACTACACTTTAACCAATAGGGGATATGGTCCTCTTTTAAAGATAAACAGGCCTTTCACCACAGTGTGGTTGTTCTTGGACAACCTTAGCTAGGTTTCTCTCGACAAATCCGGTATCCTGAATCTGTTCCCATTAGTTGAACTTAATGCTGGGCATGAATTCTCTACAACTCTGGATTTGATACTTACCTGCTTCCAGCCTACTCACAATTTGCTACCTCATTCAATCATTTGAAAGTTGGTGGTTACTCATTTTAACTGCTTGAATTTTAATTTAACCAATTGCTATAAAAAACACAAAGAAATTTGGTAAGGTGTACCGCCAAACAAAATGCGAATTTTAGCTTGCATGCTTATAAATCCTGTAAGTCGACTTGTTACGCCCCTCCCACAAGTATACACTTATGTAGTACACACACAATATTGCCAGCAAGTGGATAATTTGCTTAGCCTATTTTTTTAAAAAAGGCTTTATTCCTAGAGGTGAAAAATTGAACTGGTGCTTGTTTGGTATCGTTATTTTTGAATTTTTCTGCCTGCAAAAAATTTTGTAAGGTCAGAAATAAGTGATAATTGTGTATGTGTGGAGGGTGCTAGGTCTCGGGACTGTAATGAATGTGACAGAATTTCCCAGCTTATCTCTACAAGTTATGAGTCTCCAAAGCAGCATGTGGCTTGGCATTATCATGAAGCAGTATGAAGTTTTTCCTATTGAACATCACCAGCCTCATTTGTTGGAGTGCTGTTTTTAAATTATACATTTGCTTTTAGTACCTTTCTGAACTAAGCTTTTTGTTTGATTTCAACATCTCAAAATGCATTGATCCTCAAATGTCCCACCATATACACAGCATTTTCTTACTCAGATTTGACTTTGGTTTAGATGTTGAGGGGGCAGGTTTTCCAGGTTCACCATATGTGTGTGTGTGCCCTTTTCCTTGCAATTTTTCCCTAGGTAATCTATTTTTCACATTCCCAGTTTTGATCTGTTCCAAGAAGGCCTTGATTTTCTGTGCAATCCAAGATGTGCAAATGAGGACACAATCTTTCTAATTCTTCTCAACTTATGTGGCATCCATCTCAAATATTTTTATGTCAATCCTGGTTTCTGAAATGGTTTGTTGAGCTGAATCAAGCTTTTATGCAATTTGTGTTGTTGAAAAGGATTTTGCTCTGGAAGAGAGCAGCTTATCAGATAGGTTGAAATCACCTTCTTAAAATTTTTTGAGCTGTCTTCTGCATGTGTTCTTTCAGAAACTGTGCCTTTACCTAACACAGTTAATAAATTTCCACACATTTCTGTAACCTCTTCCTTGTTGGAGTTTGTATATAATATAGTGGTGTAGTTGAATTTTTCAGACGCCAATGGTACATGGCTGCATCTCACTTAATACTAACACAAATCATCTTCATTTTAGTTCATTTTCTTGGTCACTATGTATACTTCCAGTGATTAAAAGAAAGAGTCAAATATGCACATACTTTCTGAAATTTGTTGTAACTGGAGTGGACAGAACTTTTCGGTACACCTTATATATTTGGACCATTGAAATAAACATGCTAAAAACAATAAAATACTTTGGGCTCTTTGTTTATATCTATGCTAATGTAAATGGGCATATTGCATAATTAATCAACAGATTATCCTGTTGGTTATGTTAAAAGTGGAATCGTATGAAAAATGAATTTTCTGTTCTTTATCTAGATAACATGGATGTTAATGCATTCTAAATCATAAAAGTGTAAACATTTATTAAAGCCGATGTTTCTTATAAATCTGGTGCTATGAATTTTTTTTAAGCTTATATACAATACTTGAATTCAGGATTTCTAAATAAATTTTTAATAAAAAAAGATTGCTATTTATTGTAGAAATATCTTTATGTCAAACAATTGTAGAAATATCTTTATGTCAAACAATTAAAAATTCCTTGGTACTGAATATGTTACTGCAAATCTAAATGGGCTATAAATAAATGTGGTTGTCACAAAAATCAGTTGTTATGTATGTCAGATTGTACCAATCTTTAGATTGCTCTGCCAAGTAAGTTTAACTTTATTGTGCTTTTTTTTTTTGTTGTTGCAAATTCTTTACCTTATTTATAATACTTTTAAACTGTTTAACTAATTCTTTATACTTTATTTCTTCTATGAGTAATTCTTTGTATTCTTCTCATTTCATTGATTGATTTTTTAGATTTTGATTTTTTTAAAAAAAAAGCAATAATCATGTTTCAACAATTGTCAGCATATTTTATTTACAATCTGCTCGTTATTATATGAAATTATTTATTGCTACGTGAAATAGAAGTATATAACATATTATTCAGATAGTATTTAGGATCAATGAAGGAAATATAAATGTATAAAACATTGTTGTTTGAGAAAATATTTTATTTTTACTTTAATTAGTGCATTGTAGGTAATCTGCAGATAAATTACATAATTTGAAGAATGTACAAAAAATGTTTAACACTTTAAGAAATGGACTTAGTTAAACTGCAGATTATGTAGGTAATGGTTTATTGCCTCATTTGTGCACTTATATACATGGTGAACCAAAAGTCTTGTGCCTTGATTATAAAAATTCATTATAAAATAACTGTTTAATATAGTAATATAACTTTTGTATTATAGAATTGGTCAGTTTAAGTTGGGTCTTTTTTGTGTACAGTAGATGACAGGAATGCTCCTTCAAGAGGGTAACATTTGTAAGAAAAACATCATTTTAATTTGAGAGAAAGCCCAGTTTGCTTTGGCTTCACAAAACAAAATCACCAATTAATGTTCAGCGTAAATTTAGTGGATGTTATGGAAGTAAGCCCCCCCAGTGTAAAATGAATAAATTTGATGATATGAAACTTTTTAAAGAAACAGGAAGCATTAAGGATCTTTCTAAAAGTTGCAGGCCTAGTATGAGGGAAGCTACTGTTGGATATGTTCGACAATTGTTTCAACTGAGTCCTATTGAATCAGCTTTTAAAGCATCATGGGAACTTCAAATAATCCCAGATATGTTTGGTAAGAATTCTTTATAAAATTATTAAGTGGGAGACATGTTAAAGAACATTTGGCAGGAACTGGAATACTGCTTAGACATTCTCTTAGTTACCAGGAGGGGGTGCAAACGTTAAAATTTATTGAGATAAATGGTTTGATAAAAAAATTCATTTTTTTGTTCCAAAATATATTCAAACAAACATGTCTTATTATAATAGTTTTAGCTCAACAAATATTTATAATCAGGGCAAGACTTTTAGTTCACCCTGTATATATACAAGATGCATCTTAAAATCTAAGACTGTATATGTAAGAACAGATTAGTTAGTGCACAGGTGAAAAAAGTTGCATTGATTGTGCAAGCAGTTTAGCTTTTGAAATTCAAAATCCAGATTGTCTGTAGAAACTGTAATAAATTTGGCCATGAAGCAAAGATGTAGTAAAACATTTTGTTTGATATTAAACATTCTAAGGAAACTGGCAGCTGAGACATGCAAAATGCTAAAAATAGCATATGGATGTTGCTTTGTCCCATTCCCATACTTTCAAATGGAGTTTTTGCTAAAAGTTGTTACAAAATTCTGAAATAATTTACATGTTTTGGTATTTAATATAATCCTCTTAATTTAAATGAATGTTATATGCTACTAAATGATATATATATAGTCGGCACTATAAAGCCCGGAAAAAAGTTCGTTATATGGAAAATTCGTTATATAGAGGTTCATCATTTAATATATTTTATAAACCACAAAACAAATTTTAAATTCATGAACACTATATATTAAAAAAAGTAATTATTCACACCTTTTTGTAAATCAATATCTATTTATTTTATATATCTTACCTATACAAAAAAGAAAAAGAATGAAAAACTGCAAGGGAAAAAAAAGAATGTAGAGGAATGTACTGCATTTTCAATATTAAGAAAATAATTTTATTTTAAAATTAATGAATTTTAAAGACATTTTCTAATGTAAAGCATAGAAGTAATTTTAAACATGCATTATTTTATAACTAGAGATTCTAAACATACATTACCACATGCTTCCTTAAATATAATTAATCGTAAAATCTGTTTATTTTGTTTGAGTTTTTTTGTTTGAAAAAATACTTTGTGTTTCTTAATATGCCTCACATCTTTACCAATGCACCAATATTCCCTTTATGACCACGATAAAATGTGTTAAAAGAGAGAATAACTTGAAATGTCCAGTAATACACACACTTAAAAAATAGAGAGAGAAAAAATTGAATCACAAGAAAAAAAAAGTTCACTATATAGAAAATAGACTTCGCTATTGGTTGTTTTATGAAGAAAATCGTGAAATGTTCTTGGTTCCAGAAAAAAGTTTGCTATATAGAAAAATTTGCAATATAGAGGTTTGTTATATGGAGGTTCGACTGTATATATTAAGCCATTTTGTTAAAATTTGGATTTCACCTTATCATGTTCCATTACATGTAACTTTAAATTTTACTGTTTATTTCTGTGTTATAATGTTTCTTTAAGAATAATCTGTAATAGTAATTGATAAAATCGATTTATGATGGTAGATTAGTGTGACATTTAATTACTCATAATTTAGTTACATTATTAACTAAATATATAATATAATAGTTAATATATTAACTTGTTTCTGCATATTGCTTTCTGATATATCTGCTTGACGTTCTATTACGTATTTAAAAAAATGTTGTGAATGTTTTCATTTATTTATTTCTTATCTTTTTTACTTTTATATTTTATGTGTGTGTTAAAAAAAGCATCTGCTATCACATGAACCATTTTTGTTTACGAATAATTTTTAATGTAAAGGAAGTAAAAAATGCTAGCAATAATTTTTTAGTTTTTAAAAAAAATTATTAATGATATGTTTACTAATTATTTTTCCATAATTAAATGCTTTGGGTTATCTGTGTAAAATTGAAGTTTTTTAATATTCAGGAACCCCCCTCTTTTTTAACCATTTTTGATATTCTTACTTTTAGCTTCAGAAAAGGAATTGCTTGTCACTTCTGCTGATTGTACAGCTTCATTGTGGAAATCAGATGGAACTATAGTAAGTTAATAATTATGTATTATGTAGAAAGTTTTTGCTAAATTATTAAAAATTCTATGTTTATGTATGTGTGTGTGTGTGAAGTTAAGGCATGGTATTCATCTTGGGTAAATAGAAGATGACACTGTCTTTTGCTAAAAACACACTGTTTAATGGTGAACATATGACAAAGGACAACACAGTCAGACTTAAAAACAATGTGAATCACATTCAGATAAAGCACTTCTGATTCTCAAAGGTTATTTCACAGTTCCTAACACAGTTTTAATATAGGATTCACAGTGGGTGAGTAACCTATGCATCACTTTTCTTGAAGATACCAGTCCGGTTGGAAAATGTGACATATACATACGAAAGGACAAGGTGTTAACTACATGTGTGGACAATGAATAGCACTGAAATATTGTAACACACTAATTTATTACGGTAGTATATATACAGGGCAATATGGCCTTCATTGTGCAAAAGAATGACAACACAGTACACATAAAGTTGACATGACAAACCTTGGCCTAAAAACTCTCAATGTAGTCCCCTGCTACTGTCACTACATGTTGCCAATGATGTGGGAGGCACTGAATACCATCAGCCTCAGCATTTGCCGCACCATGTGTGAATCAGGCCACCTGTTGGCACACAGCATTAGCGATGTCCTCTCGTGTTGCAAACCGCCTACCACGTATTAGCTTCTTAATCTTGGGAATGAAATCAAAGTCACAGAGCCAATTTCTCCCTTGGAGAACGGCTATTTTGATGTAACACGGGTTACTTCCATATCACACGACACTCACCAACTCTGGCTGATTTCACAGCCCTCGCTGCACTATTACCCGCTATCACAGATCCATCTGTTCTACATACACACTATGCCTGCGGAACTTCCACATGACACATATACGTTTGTCATCCATTCATATATCTACAAGGGAAAAAATAGTTGCCATGACTTATGCCTCAACCCTTGTATGTATATTTATATATGGTCTTGCATTCTCAGTATTTTTCGGTTTTGATTGATAAATGTTCATCTCTCATTTTTAGAGAATTCAGTATATATATATAGTGCTGCTGTGTGTGTGTGTGTGTGTGTAGAGTATTTAATTGGTTATTCTTAACATGGCTATTTAAATGGTTTGTGTTTTAAACTATCATTTTCTTTTATCGTTTTGATTCTTAGAGTTAAATTTTAGAATAAGGTTCCCCTTGTATTTGACTATGTTATATGTTTCATTGTGAGATTTATTTTGTTATCCTAATAGAGTGACAGGTGGTATTATTCCAATAAGGTCACATGTTATCTGTTTTTAATCATTATTCATCATTTAAAATTGACAGATTTTTTAAAAAAGACATTAATTTTTTTAGAATTAATATTTTATTAATCTTGCTGAAAAACTTTATTAAGATTTCAGCTTCAATGTTTATTATATATTTTGTTACAAATTTGTACTGTTAAATTCTTATTTAGAGTTAGCCTTTGGTCCTTCATAAGCAGTATGGTTAAAAAGTGTTATTTATGTTTTTTAAAATCATTTTTTGACAACAAGGGAATAATTCCAATTATACAATGTTTCTTATTTCACAATGTTAAAACATTTCATTATTTTGCTAAGTTCTTACAATATATTTTTAAAAAGTTAAAATTTGTATTTTAACATTATTATTTTTTTGGCATTTGCTATTATGCTTTCTGTGAATGATCATCAATATAAAAAAACATCTATACTTTGCCAACGAGTGCTCTGTTTTACACTTAAACCAGTTTTGTTTTCATCATTCTCTTTTTTTTTTTTATACATTTTACATTCAAAAAAATTATAATTTATAATATTTTTTTAGATTCTTTTATTTATGATTTAATTTTTATATGCTATAATATTATTATATTGTTAGTGCTGTTAAATACAACTTTCTTTTTTACATAAAAAAAATGTACTAAAATGCATGAATTCTATATGTATTATTTTGGATATCAAATTTAGTAATATTTAAATTTTGTAAATATATGAAAAAAAAAATATGTCTGGATACAGAATATGCTGAAAAATAATTTTCTTTTGCAGTTTAATTTATCTTGCACACTGGTTGGTCATACAAATGTTGTTCAGAAGGGAATAGGGATGGACACACCAAATGGTTTGATATTAGTTACTTTGTCAACAGATTCTTCTGTAAAAGTCTGGAAAGTAATGGATAATGAAGGTATACAAATACAAAATAGACATTAGCTTACTTTTATTAATCTAAAAATATACTTTTCTTAATATTTGTTTAATTATTTTTAAATTTTCTCAATCCTTCTATCCTGTTTTTATTTTGAAAATCTAAATTACGTTGTTTATATGAAAAGATCAATTTTGAATTGATCTTTCGAAAAAAAAAAAAATGAGATTGCATTAATATTGTATAGTTTTGAATTACAATAGTAAGGATACTTTTTCTCTCTTTTAGCATTGTGTACTCAAACTATATCACTTGGAAATGGATTCTGTTTAGATGCCAAGCTTTCTACTTTCAATCAAAACAATGGTATGATTACAGATTCCCCCTCCCATTTAATCCTGTGTGTGTATATATGTAATAACTTACTTAATATTTACTTAAAATTCTAATGTTATATATATATATATATTTATCTAAATCTTAATTAAAAATACTACATTTTGAAATACAAATTTCATTTCTCATCAAAATATATTTTAACGGATTTACTTGCAATTCTTAGTTAAAGAATATCTAAATACAGAGGTGTCAAACCTGCGGCCTGAAATGCACATTTTTGCAGTCTGGCCAATATATTGAAACACAATAATTTATAATAAAATAAAAACAAGACACACAGGTAGAATTCGGTAAACTTTTTTTTAACTTTACTCTTTTTTTTTTGTTGCTATTATCAAATAAAATGCATACATTTATTTGAATATGTTTTTAAATTCCTTTTTACATTAAAAATTGTAGCCCTCAACTTAATGTAAAATAGAACTTATGGTCTATAATATCATATGAGTTTGACTGCCTGTCTTAATAGTTCACCCTTGCCTTACTGGTGCTCTACTGAGTTGAAACTTTTCCCTGAAACACTTTTGTAATTTCTAAAATACTAATATTTCCCTTTATTTGATCACATGTGATTATATTTTTTCTATTACATCCCCCATTTTCCCTCATATTTGAATGGGGAAAAGGGATGATTCTCTCTTGCTTGCCTGACAAAGGCAAAGAAGATGCTGTTTTCTCATCTGATGTCAACATTAAATGATTTGATCTGTATAGAATATGTATCAGAATATTCATTTGCCACGACTACAGCACTGCAATTCATAAAATAAATACATCTTTACATTAATATATATATATACTGTTCTGCCTGAAACGATAAACATAAAATATTTTTAAATAAAAAGAACAAAATATAGCATATTTATAAACATTTTTTATTTGAACTTTTTTTCTAACTCTGAGGTTTCAATAACAATATACTTCATGATTTTAAATATTATATAGACAGTATTTTTGTTAATTTTTTTATTCTTCAATAATATGTTACCTCATATCGGCCTACTTTTAAATTTTAGTAAATTGTTTGTACTTTTATTACTACCTATTTGGAGACTAAGATACCTTTTATGTCCATGGCATTATTCTGATTTAATTAAATATTATATTGATATCTCCATTCATAACATTTGAAGGACAATTGAATTAAATTATATGAATGTGGCTTTATTTGATTGAAAGTAAATTAATGATTCCTTTTGTTGTTGTGGTGTCCTTCTCAAAGGGAAGGAAGTAAAAGTTACCAGAGCCTGAGACAGGATGGACTTATACACGATTGATGGCAACACCACCAAACACCACCTTTACAATTTAGGCATGGGCTAGAGGGGAGGGAAATATTCTCCAACACCCTGCACCCATGATTTCTGCTGTGACCGACCACATGTCTTTCGGGCCTACTGATTTAACGAGCATGTACTCGGAGGGTATTTGGTAGGATCGGGTATTGAACCCAGGCCCTCCGGTCTGCAGTTCAATGCTCTAACCCAGCGATATTCAACCTGCAGCCCTCCAAGCCTTTTTAAGTGCCCTGGACATGGCCCATTGCTCTGAGCAATTCGCTTATTTAAGAACATTGTATTAAAAATTTGGTGGGAAATTCTTTGTCAAGAAATCAAATATATTAATTTTGCTTTTTGTTGTCGGTGTTGTACGTGTACAAAATATTCTTTTCTATTTGGAACGGTTATGGTTAGTGATAACAGACAACATTGGAATAGCGACAATTTTGGGTGGAATTAATTTTTAACTATCTTTTATATCTTGCAAGCGTAAAATATTCGAAGAAAATATATTGTTTCAAGAGGATTGGGAGGATGACTGTTTTGTAGTGAAAAATAAACATGGATCAGTAATTGTTTGATTTGTCACAAAAGTGCTGTAATTAAAAAATGCCATTAAGCAGGAATCATTCAATGATATTTTTCATCGAAAATCTCTTTCAAGAGGTGATAAATAGGCTTTTTGAATAATCTTTGCAACAGCAACGAAGTGTTTTGTCAGTGGTAATGTCACAGTGATAACAAAGGCACCCTATAAAATTTGTAATATTATTCGAAATCATATAAAACCGTTTATTGATGCAGAAATTGTGAAGGAGTAATTCTTAAATGCTTCCAATTTAGAAAAATTCAGTAGCAAAAATAAAAAATATGAAAAATAATTTTAAAAAAAAAGCAAAATAGGAGTTCTAATGTTTTGATCACTTTTCCGTATTTTAAATTTCCAATGTTATCTTGGTTTCTTAAAGCACTTCCCCCCCTCCCATTTATCCTCATGTTGCGACCCACATAAAATAACTAACATATGCAGCCCAGCAGAAAAAAAGGTTGAGTACCCCTGCTCTCTTCCTTATGAAAATATTAATGCACTTTTTGTGACTTTCAACCAATATTTTGTGGTAAAATATTTTTAACCCATATATAACAGAATAAAATTTTTTAATTTTCACAAAAAAAAAAAAATGTGAGTGTATATATGTATATATTTTCTTTATATAATTTCAGATATAATCATGGCACTTGCCAATGATGATGCAAAATTGCACTTTTATATCCAGAATAAT
The DNA here is from genome assembly GCA_019973955.1 of Trichonephila inaurata madagascariensis. NCBI lineage: Eukaryota > Metazoa > Arthropoda > Arachnida > Araneae > Nephilidae > Trichonephila > Trichonephila inaurata. The sequence continues at coordinate 67,470 of BMAV01015980.1, read as the reverse complement.
CAAGACCAGTTTGTTCCAGTTATTAAATTAATAGGTCATGAAGACTGGATTCAAAATATAGATATTTTAAAAGATGGTAAGGGATATTTATCATAATTCTGAAAACATTAAATGCATTCTGAATTAAATATATTATATTGTAAATGATGTAAGATTCTTTTGAAAATTGAAGTGTTATTATCGTTTAAATACGTTTTTTACCAGTCTTTTTTATTAATTTTTTTATTCCATTTTTCAAGAGGAAGACAGTTTGATGATTGCTACTGCATCTCAAGATTGTCACATTCGCATATGGAAAATATCTGCAATACTGAAAAGGACATTTCTTTAGATATAAATCCTGAATTGCTGAATGTTGATGCTACCACATTTATGTCTTCTTCAGGTCTAGTTTACTTGTTTATTGAGATTTTATTAATTGAAAATACAGCATTAAAATATTTTTAACAACTTGTAATTCATGCAATTTATTTTTATTTTTGTTGATTGCTAACTATGTAATTTTCCTTGATGTTTTTAAGTTTTCATTCAGATACCCATAAAAGATAAATAGAAAAAACTTTGATATCTTTATAAAATTTTTATTGTGTTAAAAAATAGTGTTTGGGCTAATTAAAACCTTTTTATAATGAACCATTGTAAATTTTTGTATTTTTTTTGTAGAAGTCATACCTGTTTGTATACATTTTACAGATAATAAAACAGGCTTTTTTATTAATTTGTTAACATGTCAGCACATGCTTATCTGTTTGGTGATTACTTGTAGTAGCTTTATAATCCATTTGGATGGCATTTTAGTTGCAAATTAAAAATATTTAACATATTATAAATCCAGATTTTTAATTTGCATCTAAAATGCCAAAAAAGTTTACATAGTATATATCTGAGTCACATAATATAGGGCAATATTTATTACTTTTGAATAATTATAAAAATTATGAAAAAGTTTTCACAAAAAATTATGTGCAAAATATATTTATTGATACAAATATGCCAAATTTTTTTAATATTCTGATAAAATAAGGTATTGTTATGATAATACATGTAAAAAAAAGCTTTTTAAGATATTTTTTTTCAAGTAGAATGTCAATATTTTATTAGAGCGTAGCAAAAATGTAATAGTTTAGTGTGTGGAAGTTATTTATTTGTGTTTTATTCAAAATTTCTGATTTTTCAATGAACTAAAATCCTACTTCAAATTTATTTGTGATGTTTCAAATAGAATCGTAACTACTGTATAAATATGTCATGAATCCAAAAATGGATTTATTGAGCATCTCTCATTTGTATGCAAGAAAAAAAAAACTTTGATTAGCCATGCAATAGAAAATTAATTTAATTTTTTGTGTTCAATATTTTCTATAATATACCCATTTCAAATTAAGTGATTCTCCTTGAAACCCCCTATATTATTCTACAGCAGTGGTCTTCAAAACTTTTTCAACTCACAGAACCCCTGGAACTTGAAGGTATTTTTGTGGAGCCCCTAGAACTAGAAAGTGTTTTGGTGGAACCCCATTCCCTACCCATACTTAGTAGAATATATCTTAAAATAATATTTAAAATAGATTAACATATGTTATAGATACTTTATGTAAAGACAATTAAAAAATATTGCATTTAAAAATTCTAATATAATTTACTCATTAATAATATTAATTAGTGATCCAAATGTCACCTACACATGTATTATGTTTAGTAACTGGGATACCTGCTTGCTTTTTTTCACACAAATTATTGGTCAATCACGCTACATATTCCGAGTTTAATTTGTTTTTATACTTTTTTTTGTAGCCACTCACGTTAAGAAATATATTTCCCTTACACACAATGTTCTGAATGGCATTAAAATATTTATAGCTGTGTGAGAAATACTGTGCATTTTGCATGAATTAGCAACTTAAAATTTAGGAGCTGTTCTGGCCTAAATTTGGATTTTAACATTGAATATGTTGATATGTTGTTCCTCTCCTTCAATATAGGTGTTTTTTCCACAAATGCAAAAAGGTACATTTTCCATTAGAAAACAATTTAGTTTTGAAAAGCATTGTGTTAACTAATGAGTATAAAAACAATAAAATATTCACAATCTCATAGGAAATATATATAAAGATAAAATGCATGCATGTTGTAATATTCTTTTATTATATTATAATAAAAGTTTAAGAAGTGTTGCAAAATAATATTATAATAGTATTATTTATAAAATAAAACTTACCATTTTAATTAAAAAATTAGGATGAGCTTTTGATCCTTATAACTATACAAACTTCATAGAGAATGTAAATCCATGTTGCATGAAATTTATTAGTTTCTTTTTGATTTTTTTATTGTAACTCATGGAACCCCCTGGGTATGCCTTGTGTGGAACCCCAGGGTTCTGTGGAACACAGTTTGAAGACCACTGTTCTACAGATTACTAGCTCTTTTCTTTTGAATTTTTTAACTACCAGTGATAATAAAATGTAGAAATTTTTAATTTTATTCTAATTAATCTTTTTTTATTCTGTATACTATTTTCAGCCTTTTAATCCTCTATTATTATTGGTGCCAGTGCCTTATATATAAAAAAGAAATAAATATGTTGGCATCTCTTTTCAAAATCTTTAGATTACTGTACCACTTTTCTAGTTTTTATTGAAGTGTGTTGTAATTCGTGCTTCTAATTACATTCAGTTACTGATCCAATTATCTAAGTTAAGTATCTCTGGGATTTAATAAAATTTCTGAACAACTATGAATGCCCATTTTTAGTAAAGTTCATTTTTTGTTATAATTTTTAATACATAATATGGAAGATTAATACATGTATCTTCGATTTTTCTGTATACTTTTTGTGCTAAATGGAGTTGCCAAGAAATCAATTTGTTTTCTCTTGCCAAAAATTTTACTTTCTAAAATAACTTGAATCAAATATTTTTTAGATTCTATTTTATTCTGATTTCTTAGTTTTAATGCAATAAGCTTAAAATATTTAGAAAAAATGAAGTTCCTGTAAAAGTAGCTACAAGTGTCATGTCAAAATACATTATATACATAAGATTTGATTTTATCTGGGAACATGACATGATTTATAAAAAAAAATTCATTAAATGGCCTTCACAACTTTTTTGCTTACACCCCTGCTACTGTTTTATATATGTAATATGTAAAACAGTTTTTGAGCTCATAATATCAAAAAGCTAACCAATTAAATTTTTTAAATGATTTTAAAATGCTACTCCTCTTACAGTAATAGACATGCACATCAAATTTAATTTCCAGGTATACCAAACTATGTATAAAAAAAAAATGTTGGTATAAATTTTGTGACTGCGTAATTAAAATTCGTAAAATGCTTTTTATAAATATTTATTGAAAATTCCTTAAAAAATGAATTCTAAGTTCAGCTATCTTTTTAAAGTATTGTTTTTTGATTCAAAAATGAATACCAACTGTTGTTGTATGCTTTAATAGAAATAAGTTAGAAAAAATATCAAAGCATTTGGCACAATTAAAAATAAGCTTTAGAATTTAAAATGGAGAAAATTTTATTCTTTTTTTCTGAGATAAATCAGTTTAAAGTTTGCTTTTAGGGATGTGAATTGAAACGAACATTTAAGTTATTTTAATTCCTGATGTTTTTAAAGCTCTCAAATTTTGTGAGATTGTAAAAAAATATATAAAACATAATTTTTGCTGAAAAAATTATTTTTTGTTATTGATTTTGTGAATTGAATTGTATTTTATTCCCTTAAAAAATCCATCAGAGTATTGTTACAGATCCTTTCCAATCCAGATTATCAAACAACTGAGAGAACTATTTAGTAATGTTTATATATTTAACATTTTATAATACAATCTTTCACATTATTTATATTACTCACAGTTTTATGACAAATATTCTTGTACAATGTTGTAAACTAAAATAAGTAAAGTAACTTTTGTACTGAAGTATTTTAGCACCTATATTGCTTGCTATGAACATCTCTTTAAATAAGAGTATTAAAAGTTTGTTCAGTATCTTATGTACTGTACTCTTATACTGAGTATCTTATACTCAGTATAAGAGTATTAAAATTTGTAAAAAATGCAGAAGCTTACTCTTTAATGTAACTGAGGGGAGTATCCCCTGTCTGCCTAACAATGAACCAACCCCCATTGCCCAAATTGTTTAATTGTAATTTACATGTATGTAGTTCTAATTTTCAACTAATCTTCTCTTTAAAAATTTGTCTTTCAAACACTTTTCTTCATTTGTTCTTTTTTTTTGCAAAATGCATTCTTGGCACTCCTTTTCAGTTAAATTCAACTTTTTATGACTCATTTTTAGTAACTACACCTTATGTATAAATATACTTATTGCAAAAAACTTTTTATATAGACAGATATATAATATTTAATATATATTAGATTTTAAATAAGACCTGTTTAGTTTTAAAATTTCAGCTTCTAGTTTGTTATACTCTAGTATTCAATATTATTTGAAGTAAAAAATTTGTTCTTCCTTTTGTAGGTGCAACATATTCTGTCTCATTAGAATCTATTTTAAGTGGTCATGAAAATTGGATATATTCTGTTAGATGGAAATGCTCTAAAAGTAATATTTGCTTAATTTTCATATTAGGATTAAGATTTGTATTTGCATTATATTTCAGTAAAGCATATATAGTATATTAAGAAGTCACTTTTTATAAAATTTTCTGATTGATTCTTAATTATTTCAGATGAAAAGAAAGAAAAGTCTTTACAACTGCTATCTGCTTCAATGGATAAGACAATTATCATATGGGAACTTGATGCTAATTCAAATATTTGGTTAGAAAAGGTCTGCATAATTGTTTATTACTTATTTGTAGTATTAATTCATTTTTAATTTGTTTTAAATAGAGTTGAGTTTTGCAGTATATATGCAAATATTTTGCTTAAGAAAATTAAGCAACTAGTTTAAATTTGATCATTTTGAAAATTTTTTTAATTACAAATATTTATATTAATGTTAACTTTGGTGAAAAATCTCAGTTTAGTTCTTATGTCTTAAAGCAGTGGTCCCCAAACCCTGGGCTGCAGACTGGTACCAATTCAGGGATCAAATGGTACTGGGCTGCCAAGGAACTTTAAAATATTTCCATTTTATTTACTGTTATGTATTTCTCTTGCGTTTGTGAGACTTTCTATGTTAAATCCCTTTATATTCATTATTTTATGCAATAATGTTTTATTCTGCATATTTAAATACAATTAAATTGAAATTTTTGTATCGAAACAATCTAAAATATAAACAATCAAGGTCCCTCCCCCTTCAGCTGGCCAGTGTCAAATTGCAATAATATGGTTGGGGAGCATTATCTTAAAATGATTTTAATTTAATAAGTGATATTTTTTTTGACTACACGATTATTATATTACACAAGCATTTCTATCTATAAATTATAAGGGGTACGTTTTTTTCTTAAACTTTTACATATTTTCATGACATATTTGAAGTTTGTCAGTGAAAAGAATATGATGAATTTAGTATTAGTTATATACCATAAAATCCAGCCTATAATGTGCACCTATGCTTTTAAGTGGCATTTTTTAATGTTTTATATTCTCCGTATAATGTGCTCCCCCCCCCCTTTTTTTACCAAGGAATCTGCAATGTACGTTAGTAATACTATTGTGTTTTAAAGCTATTTATTTGAAGTATTATGCCAGGATTTTGAAAAAATAGTATATTTCTAGAACTACAACCCTTTAAGTTCATAAGAGATGCCATTTCTTTTAAGTAAACAGCATTTCGATTTATGTAGATCTAATTTTTTTTTATGCTCATCTCTTTTTTATTTTGAAAGCTATCATTTTTATACCCAGCGTATAGCGCACACTCATAAATTTCTATATTACTTTTTTAGGTTAAAAGTGCTCATTATATGCTGGATTTTACAGTATATTTTTAAAAAAAAACTGATGCTATGATAATTTTTGTCCCCACTTTTATGTTTCAATAGGTTAGGTTTGGTGAAGTGGGAGGCAATACACTTGGTTTTTATGGAGCAGTGTTTTCTCCTTGTGGCAGAAATATAATAGCTCATGGACATCAAGGCTCAATACACATGTGGCAGTTGAATGAAGTAAATTGTTTTCATTGTTGAAAGTAAATTAAATTTTTTTGTATTTTATTTTGGAATTATATAGAAAAAATACCTGTGGATTTAAATAAGAAACATAATATCTGCAAATGGTATGAGTGTTGTTGAAAAGGGCTCCGTAATTTCAGTTAGGGGCTTTTAAGTTATCAGTAATTTTTCTAAATCTGATATGGATGCATATGGTAATTTTTTGGGTGTGTTCCAAATATGTGGGAATCATTGGGTGTATTCCAATTATGACATTTATTTTCATGAGCCAGACATATGCTTGATTATAATTAATGGAGACTATTATCACATTTAAGTTGTATCTTGACGAAAGTCCTCTTTATGTCTAAAGATGTGGGATGATTATCATTAATCATGTTATATTTTTCCTTTTTTATTATTGTATGTTAAATTAATGTGAAGGAAAAGAATAAACTTATAGAAGTTACTGTGAACAAATTTTTGGCTGTTAAAATGTATGATGTTTAAAACCTAAATTCTTAATGCACTGTAAATTTGTTCCTAAATGTTGACTTTTTTATTTTTTCTCTCCCTAGTGTGAAAAAAGCTGTTTTTACACCATATTTATTTGAATCTAAGCTGCATCTCAAATTCACTACACATTTTTGTAAAAAAATAGTGTAAAAGGTTTATCAATATCTGATACTTAAGAAATTAAAAAAATATTTTAAATTAGAACTAATAAGAAGGGAACAATTTATTTTACTAGTATTAAAAACTTTTCAATACATACCTGAGCCTGTAATTGCTCTAACTGTCATTATTTTTTTGAATTCATCACTCCCTCTGTCACGGATGACTTTGGAACTTGTCCCTCTGTCTCCATTTTCCCCACAGTGTTGACTTTGTGGAAGATTTACAAACAAAAACTTATCACATTGCTTACACCATCAACTTATATTTTATTAATCTGTATCAAATCTTCTCATCACTGCTCTGTTTGGATATAAAATCGCCTTCCTTTTCATTCTTGCTTCATAGTGAACTTCTCTTGATGCCATTATCGATATCTACGATATTTAGGAGATTAAAAGAAAGTGTATAAAAAAAATTACTAAATGTGAGCGGATGATGAAATTCAGATAGACTGGATACTGAAAAAAATAAATAAACTGTGGAATGTGTGATAAGTTATTGTTGCAAGTGGATAGAATAGATGGAAACATTTTTACTTTTTGAGAGGGGTGGAAACTCAATTTCCCCATCCAACAAATTTTTTCTCTTTGATTCCAAGCCACACTCAATTTTCTGTAGCATTAACACGGGAAAAATAGTGTAGCTTAGATTTGAGTAAATACAGTATTTTTTACTTCTTAAAATAATCATTAATACTGATTTGTAGTCCATGTACTGTTAAAATATGTATTTCCTGCCTTTGTTTTTAAACAGTGATTTAAAAAGATATATTGCAGGAATTACAGTCATGGGAACCTGGTCTTTCAATAGGCGGACATTATTCTTCAGTTCAAGACATTGATTGGGATCCTGATGGAGAATTTTTGTTAAGTTGTAGTTCAGATCAAACTACACGATTGCATGCTCCATTTGTTACAAATAACTCAAAAGTAAGTATTTTTTGTAATTGTTTGCAATGTGTTCTAAATTATTCTTAAAGCAAAACAAAAAAAGAAAAAAATTTGTATTAAAACTGTGTTTGTGTGTAACATGAACAAAATTGTGCTGTAAAAAGTTGCACAGAAATGTATTTTTATGTAATTAATTTTAAAAAATGCTAAAGGGAATAATTAATGGGAATTTGTAACATGAATTAATAATTAATCAATTGTATTAATTATTAATTTGTATGCTTAATTTTTTTCTTCATAAAAAAAAATTGTGTGGTTATATGTGGAATGATTGCTTGAGATGCATATTCAGATATGTGTGTATTGTTAAAACTCTCTCTCTCTCTTAAATTAAAATCAATATTTATACTCATATTTTTAGAATAATTGGTATGAACTAGCTCGTCCTCAGATTCATGGTTATGATATGGTGTGCCTAGCTGTTTTAGATCGTTTTAAATTTGTTTCTGCTGGTGATGAAAAAGTCCTTCGAGTATTTGAAGCACCTCGAAGTTTTGCTGAGAATTTAGGAAATTTGACCAAGTTGGATGTCTCATCATATCTGAAGAACACTGTAAGTTTGCTAAAATATTTCATTACTTTACTGATTTAATTTCTTTAAATATTTTTTTCTCAGTAAGAGTCATATTGTATTATAATCAGTAAATAAACTCCATCATTTCATATTTAACTAAACTCAGTGGCGCAGCAGCCCATGAGGGCCAAGCCTCACTGTGCTCATCTCAGTATACATGACCTTTGGTTGCTGAGGTGCATGAACAGATGTCCCGATCAGGTGGTTAGTCTTAAAACTCCCAGTGTTTGGTCCTCAAGCAAGCTTAGTACTCATTCATCAACCCATTGAAGGGATGAAAGGCTGAGGCAAACTTGCCCAACCTGAGGATAGAACCCCGGATCTGTGGTGTGGAAGCGCAATACGCTATCACTCGACCACCAGGGACACTTTTTTCATATTTAACCACAAAATATTTTCTGAACTGGGCAGTCTTTAAAAAATTATTTGAAATTGTCCTATAAAATATGACTGTAAACTTACACTTTTTCATTTTACAAATGAAGTTGTTTATGGAAAGAAAGAATTTCTCCATTATGCAAGGTTCTCATTTTTTAAATTTCTGTGTCATTTTAAGAATATTGAAGCAGTAATTATTTGTGTTCATTCAGTGGGATTGATTATATGTGTGTTAGATATATTTATGTAGATTTCTGAACAGCATTTAAGTAAAATTTTCCAAATCCTCATGGTATGTAAAATTGGTTTTATGACATTTTTAAGAAGCCATACATTACAAAAACACAGTGAAAATTTTATTTCTTAAATTTTTATGTGTGTAACTAAAATTCCAAAGAATTTTTTAAATTAGTTTAAATTTTGCAAACAGTTTTCTAAGCTAATTCCAATTAATTTTCTTTTCCTGTTTTGTGAATATCAATTTAAATTTAATTTTTACATCAAATTTTAGTGTTTGAGAAATAATCATGCAACAAAATTTGTATGTATTTTTAGATGCCTGAGGGAGCCAGTGTTCCATCACTTGGTTTATCTAATAAAGCTGTTTTTTCTGAGGACATAATTAAAGCTAATTCTGTGGAAGAGCAGGATATCACCAAACACCCTAAGGATCGTTATCCTGATTTCTACTACTCCCCAACAAGCTTAAATGGTGAATTTTATTATATGTTGCAGATAAAGTACTTAATATATATATTATCTATTTAATTATTTTTCAAAATTGTGCCATAAGTTGAAGCTTTTAGTATGGTATTATTAGATATATGTGGATAGTTTGTTATGTGTATCTTTTGTTTTTTTAAAATAGGAAATAACTCTTTAATAAAAATATATTATGAAAAATGATAAATTAGTATCTAACATGATTTAGATTGTTTAATTATTTTTCATTTCTGAACATTTCAATGAAAAATTATTGTTACTTATTTCAGATGTGTGCTTTAAATGTTGATTAAAATGAGTAACTAGTGCCATAATCACAAGTATGAGCTTTATACACATGTCAACAGAAATAGCTGAATAGATACGAATTTATTCACATTTTAAACATAGGAGAGTTGCCATTTTGTGCCAATTTTCTACAAATTCATTTTGAGAAATAAGCAGAACCTTCACATTTTCTTTTACAATGTGTGAGAATAATGGGGATTGGATATTATTATCATGTAAGGAAAGTATAGTTATTTTTAGAAATTGCATAGGTGGTTTTATAGAAAAGTTCAATGTCAGCTAATCATTGAGTAATGCGTGTGTAAGCTATTAAGATACCGTAGTGTAGGTCTGATTTGGGGGTTTTATGCTATCACTTTTAAAAAGCGAGACAATTTCATCAGAAGCAATGAAAATTTATTGTCAAAAACAATCCTTAGAAATGCAGGATACAACAGCAAAATTTGCAGAATATAAGTCCTGTAAGGTCTTCACACCTTCTATGGCACTCAGACACAACTATCAGTGTCTAGAAATACAAATATGTAATGTATTTTCAAGCAATTACTCAATTGAAGTAACTCTTCAACAGCCCAAAACAATACCGAATTTTCAACAGTCAAAACAATATTAACTCAGTTTTGGCGAGCGACTCTTTTACTGTATGGATTTTTCTTGAAAAATCCACTTACGTATAGATTATGATATTAGATTTCTCCAATAATTTCCAGAAGCATCCATAGAGTTGCCAACATGGTCACCAAAAATTTTGCCTTGGCTCTAATGCCAACATTACGCCAAGTTTCCATTGAATCGCCATTATAATCAAAGGAATGGCCTTGCTGGCAAATATTATAATTTTAACATAAAATAAATACAATAGAAAGTAATATTAATGTGTAACACATCCAGATATAAATTATTTTATTTTAAGCATTTATTACACAAAATTCGTAACAATATTCTTGATCTAGGAATCCTAAATAAATGTGTCAAAGCATCGGGTATAATATCCTTTTAATTCTGGAAAGAAATGAGTGCATATATATATATATGTAATTACTGCTCCTGCTAAACTGCTTTATTGTAAATTGCATTTCTAACTTTCTTAATCACAAAAATATAAGCATTGTAAAGCAGAACCTCTTATTTGTGTCAAATACTGTAAATGTTCATTTTTTTCTATGGTAAACATTGAGTGTGCAATTCTTATAAGACATCATTTGTAAGTGTTGTTATCATGGAAGAGCAAAATTAAATATTTCATACCAAGAAAAAGTATCTTTCAAAAACAGCAGCAGATGTTTTCAAGAGTGTTAATTTGTGATTCTTCTAAATACTACTGGTATTTCTGTATCTTCCAAAACCATTTCTCTGTGATTTTATCATATTTGCCTTACATTCGTTAAAACCTTATGTGTTCTGCAATGAACATATGATTTGGAGCCAAGTATAAAGTAGAGTTCTTAGGAATTCTGATTCATCACTAGAATGATTTTAGATTCTTGTTTGTGTGTAGAGAGAATGGAAGTTGGGATCATTCCAAATATTTGTTATAGCGAAAGAGGAGGAATAGGAATGGACATTATGCACTGCTTAATGTTTCATATCTTAGTGCATATCAGCATGTTGGTATGAGACATTTTCCTGGTAAAGTTCAACTTTTTTGTCAATCTGTGATAGCAGTGCTTGCCCATCCTGGGATTCAAAAACATATGCACACACTCACACGAAGTGAATGATATTTTCTAGAGTTAAATCAGATATCTTATTTAAAGAAATTCCCTTTCTCCAATAATGTAGAAACTCAAAATTATTTCAAAACACAAGGGACAAAATCCATATGTTCTCGCCTTTTTGGGAAAACAATAATTGATCCAAAAACTGTTGCTGAGGTTATGATCAATACCATGGAATTTCTAATTATATTTTAACAAAAGCATTTTTCATGACTTTTAATTTTCTTCATGGAATATCTCTTGTCCATTCCTTTTTGTGTGTGTATGGTGAAATCTGTTGTTTTGTATAATAAAGGATGAAAAATGCCTGTATCAAATTTTTATTAAATTTCATTTATTTAATGAATGTAGCAAAAATTGTGTAATTTATAAACAATTGTCAAGCTACACAATAGCTGCATTCCAGTTCCAATATTAATGCATTTCATGATTAAAAGTTACTTTGAAATTCATTTGTAAAATTAGTTAAAAGTTAGTTGTAGTTTTGAATTGTATGGCAGTATTTGTTATCCTCTTTTTTGCAGCTCCACCAACTGAAGAAACTTTTTTTAGAACCTTTTTGGGAGAAACTCAAAAATTATATGAAATTTATGAAGTATTCATTTTTCAAAATTGTATTTTAAAACCTAGCATGCAAAGCAAGTAACATTTAATTTAAATATTTTTTTAGTGTGAAAAAATCCAAGAGTATATGGAAAATCATTTTTTTTTGTTTTTTTTAAATGATTATATATTTGACACAGTGTGATTGTATGTTTTAACCATTGTACTGCTCATCCAGTATAGTGGTTAGTGACACTGACTACTGTGCCATGGGTTCGAATCCTCGTAAAGGCATGGATGTTTACAAATGTATAGTGCCTTTGTAGCACGGGGGGTATTAAATAGCCATTAAACCCCAAAAGTCCTTTTGGAGGTTGATTGGAAAGGGGAAAAAGAGGTCATTCCCCCAGGGTGTTCTCCCTCAAAATTGGGCTGAAAACAAGCCAAATCATCATGGTGCTCATAGCTATGATTAATGACAGGCGTACAATCTTGCTCTTTACCATGATCGTGGGCTTCAATCTGTCACTGCCGATCAGGTGGCATTAGCAGAAACAACAATTTTTTTAAAACTTATTTCTTTTTTCCTTTTTCCCTTTACCCCAGTGTCTGAAAAAGGTGACAGATCAATGAATCCATTGACTTCCAAGAAAACAATTACTATTTGGGGGTTCACATTAACACCATGGAAAAATTTACCCCCGGGGTTGTCCATGATACCAAAACAACAAAACTTTCTCACATGTTTTATTTGAAAAAGAAACAGCCAGTCAGATTTTTGGGTAGGCAAATTTGGCGGGTGATTTAATTCAAAAACCATGGGATTTAATATATTTCCTCTGAGAGGGCTATAATCAAAAAATGCTTGCAGGGGCCAGCCCCCGGGATTTAGAGGGGGGAAAAGGGGCATTTTGTTCTCAGAGAATGTTAGGCTCTTAATGTGACCACTGGCAAATCTTGAAGTAGCCCCCACCCAAGTCTTACTGATCGCCTCATTGTGGTGAGCGGGTGTTTCAGGGTGAAATAGACAAAAATACATCAGGAGTTCGCTCTTGGTATGGTCACTGGAAGTGTGAAAGCTATTTCTTTATACCCAACTAAAATCAGTAAGCAAAGGAGTCAAGACCTACCCTTAGGGTGCTCCAGTCTGACGAAGTGAAGCTACTCATTACCCCTTCATTTCGTTAACTGCTCTTTTTACTGTTGAGTTTAAAGTAGCTCAGAACAAAAAGCAGTGGTGGGAAAAGAAAATAGATAAAATCCATGTAGAATTAAAGTATGGTTAATAAACAAGCATGATCAATTAATAATAAGTAAAATTTTAACAATATGGGACATCGCTTCTACAAGTTTTTTTTAAATTGGTTTTAGTAATGGGAAAAATAGGAAAAAGGGGTAATGAAGATAATTAAATTAAATAAAAATGAAACAAATGAAAAAAAAACCCATATTATTTGATTCTGTCAATATCAGTTCAAGTTCTCTTTTGCATGTATGTGTGTATTGGGCTCTTTTTGTTTGTGTATAATAATTATTCATTAAAAATTAATTAATATTTAAAAAATGCTGTGATTTTTAGAAAATTGATGCAGGTTGTTGCTATTTTAATTAATTTCAGTTAAGAAAATCAATTTGATATCTGAACATTTTGATTTAAGAACTTGTGCTCACATATAAAACAAATTAAGCTTATATTTCAAGGTATAGTAATACCTTGACGTACATGAATTTGGAGTTGCACAATTTTCAAATCTCGTTGATTCATCTTTTGTTTTTACCCATCTCTGAGATTCAAGAGGAATCAGTACCGTACTGATCCTGATGAAATTGGTTATTTGACTGGAAAACTTATCGATCTTGCCAGGCAAATAAATTTAGAAGTGTATAGTGATGACATTCAAGAACTGCTGGATTCCCACAGTTAGAAGCTGACAGTTGATGAGCTCATAAAAACGTATGAGCAAGAGTAAGACATTGAAAATCTGGAGGCTTAAGACCCAGTTAAATCAGAAGATTGAATGACTATTGGTAATTTGCAAAAAACCCATTTTAATTGAAAAGGGTTTTTAAAAATTTTAAAAAATACTACCCAACAAAGGCGTATTTTCTTAAACAAACAAGGAATAAAAATTTTAGCATGCTCAAGAAAATTTTCAAGAGACAGAAAAAATGTTTTTGAGCCAACAAACTTGTTAAATTTTAGAAAACCTTCCATTAAATAAATTTGATTTACAATTTTAAATTTGTGTTACCTATAGAATTTCATTAAACATTTTTTTTTTTCTGAATTATTATTTTCTTTTATCTTCAGCCTCAACTAAAAAGGGTATTTATTGTAAAATTTTTCTTTAAAATTTTTCCGGTCCCACCTTTCGCTTAAGTTTGAGGTATTATTGAGTATTAAAATAAAAATCTGATATAGGTAAAAAAGTAAAATATTAAAAATTAAAGCTGTTATAGGTTTCAGAAATTCTTCAGCATTTTTTTAACTTAATTTAAACTATGATATCTTAGAAACCTACTTTGATATTTATTCATTTTTAGTTCATAATAAAAAATAAAACTTTTTTATTGACACAAGTGCATCATCTTCATTGGTTGAAATATTTGGAAGTTCAATTTTCTGTACCATGGTAATAGGGAAATCAAATTTAATCAAGCTCCAAATATCATATTGTTTTGATATTTTCTTTTCTTGGTTTTTTTGTGAGATTTTAATTTAAAGTTTTTTGTTTTCTTATCATTTTCCTTTCTGTTACTGTATATTGAGTTAAAAAATTACAATACAAATTATTAACTTTAATGATGTATTAAAAACAGATTACTGAAGCCAGTTATTTAAGACTAATTTTAAAAGTTTATGGGTTTAAATGAAATTTTGTCTTTTATCAATTTTTTAAAATAAAGATATACACACACATGATTTGTCTAATATAATATGCCCTTACCTTTCTCCCAATAACATTGACATCCTTGAATAATATTTCTAAGTACCTAGCAAAAAACATATGCTATCAGTTTTCTTGCTAATATTCTTTTAGTATCTATTTATATAATTGATACTTTTAAAGATTCATTAAAAATTCACACCAAACATTCAATTATAAAAAATATATTTTCTCATTGAATAGCTCCAGATTCCATTTAAAAATGACAACCTAAATAACGTTATAATTTACTTGTATATATAGTGAACTGCCAAACAGATGGTCCAATTGCAGTTGTTTCCAAATGATTGTTGACTTTATTTCTGTTGGTCATTATTTATATATATAGGATATCCCATTTGTAAAAGGTTAGATCATATCCCTTTCCAGTGGTCGGCAATTCTAATCAAAACAATTTCCCTATCAACATCTAACGCCCCCTTTTAAAAAAAACCAATCAACCTTTTTTTGGCAGGGCCCACTTACACTCGCAGGGAACGTCAATTTTCCATCGCGCCCCTTTGCCCGCGCCAGGCGGTAAGTTTAATTAATAACCATAATGGTTCTATTTAATCTCAATTGCCTTCTTTTAAGTGATCTAACTTCCCATTCTTTTGAAATATTCCCCAGAAAAAACTCCCCCTAATTCATA
Source organism: Trichonephila inaurata madagascariensis (assembly GCA_019973955.1). Classification (NCBI taxonomy): domain Eukaryota; kingdom Metazoa; phylum Arthropoda; class Arachnida; order Araneae; family Nephilidae; genus Trichonephila; species Trichonephila inaurata. Next base: position 51,959 of record BMAV01015980.1, on the reverse strand, counting down.
ATAAATTTTTAGTTTTAACTAGTTTCCAAACTATTTGTCTATTTTATTTCAAAATTAACTAATACGCCCTAAAAATCCCTAGACACCACGCCAATAAAACCCCACTATCTGAAGAATCCGACCTTTTGGAAGATTTCAGTTGGATTCCCACATATATTTGTTGCATTAGTTTTGACTACTGAAGACTTTTTAATAAATTAATTTTAATTTTAGGATTTTATTTTTGCAATTAAAGAAATTTATAAAAGATATCATAAGTATTCCTTTTTGTGTTTCTCTACTGTATTTTAAAATTTATAAATAAAATAATTTTTTCAGGCCTCTAAGCTGGAACATGCAGGGATAATTTTATGGAGTAGATCAACATGGCGACAAGTTGCATATTTAACGTTTCATTCATTAACTGTAACACAACTAGCATTTTCACCTGATGATCAATATCTCCTTTCTGTTTCAAGAGACAGAATGTGGGCACTTTACAGGCATTCTCCTAATGAATGTAAGTTTCATGTTATAAGGTTACTTCGAAATATTTATAAACATTCATGTTCGGTAAGGATTTTTCTTTGAATATTCTCTCACCAATAAATGAGAAATGTTTTGTCTTGGTTGCCAGTTCGAAAATTTTATGTTTGCGTTTATTAGTAATTTTGGAACTAATTTGATATTGGAGTGCTATGGTCCAAGCGGCACTTGTTGTGGAGTAATATGGAATCCAAAATGGCAGCTTAGCTGTAAGAAATCATCAGGAAAATAATTTTAAAGAAATGTTTTCAAATATATTGAATTATATTTTAAATAAAGAATATAGGAATAGATTGAAAATAACCAATATCAATCAATCATATATATATATATAATAATCATATAATACAATTTAACAATAATTATTATATATAATAATTATATATTATCATACAGTATAATATAATAATTATTATATATAATAATAATCATACAATATAATATAATAATAATAATTATATATAATAATAATCATACAATATAATATAATAATAATTATTATATCTAATAATAGTATTATATAATTATATTATATTATACATAAAAATAATTACATAACATATATATTAAAATTAATCAGTAATGAATATCAATTAATAATACTGATAACTTGCAATAGTCCAAAAACTGCATGTTCCTTTAATGAATTGCATCAAACAAGGAACATTTAAAAGTAAAATAAAGTGGAAATGCACAGTTTGTAGCAATAATTAAAAGCACAGCCTTCATATTCTTCAAAAAAAATATCCTGGTACTCACCAATGATATTAGAAATATCCATGTTTGAAAATACAATAGAAGACTGAACCAGTAGCTTGAAGAATGTTTTCAATGAAAAAGATTAAATTTTTTATGAAATCGAATTAAAATCATCTGTTATTAATAGGGTTATCACAAAAAAAAAATTAAATTAACAATATTACACATCATCCCCATACAACCACATTACCACACAATAAAATTGTATTGTAGTATTGTAATGTTATCGCCCATTTTGGGGAGCATAAACAACAACTCTCTCTCTCTCTCTTGGCACATAGCACTCTAATATCAAATTAACCCTGTAATTTTTTCAGGAAGAAGGAAATCTTTAAACAAATGTAAAAATATCTTATCTATAAAATTAGTCTGTATTTTATTTTGTCACTTTTAATGTCATTCTAAATTGAAGCATGGCCACAGTAGCGAGGAGGTCATGGTAGCAATCTGTGGCTAGTGCTGTTCATGTTGAGTCATTGGTCCCACTGAGGAATACTCATGTAGAAGGAATGATGCACATTCAATCTATCGAGGCTTAAGTTCTTCACATTGATGTGGTCTAGAAAGTCAGATATTGTGGTTCCAGCTCGGGTGTTATGCTCATCACTTGACCTTGGTCCAATATTACAAAGTCTGTAACTGATAGCCCTGTTGTTGGTTCAAAGTGAGACAATAAACAATTAATCTAAACTGAAACAGATTATGGAAATTTCAAAACAATTTGAATACTCACCAAATACTTTATTTTATTCATTACAAAATAAATTTCAGAAGATTGACGTGGGACTGCTGTATAAATTTAAAGAAATATTTATTTTGGCTGAGATATATCATAAATGATTATTTTTCTTTAAAGTATGCTAGTGTGTAATTTTAATCTGATGATAAGATGTAAAAATTGAATTTTAAACTCTGATAATATTTTTTAAATAATATTTTGGATTAAAATGTTGTTTGCAAATTTTAAGAGAATACATATTTGATGTTTCATTAATATTTATTAATAATTTGTCCCCAGCCACTCTTTACAAAAAAATTGCAAATCTTGATAAAAAAAGTGGAGTGCATACTCGTATAATTTGGAGCTGCGCATGGTCATTTGACAGTGAACATTTTGTTACATCTTCAAGAGACAAAAAGGTAAGCCTTTCTTTAAATCACAAATAAGTTTATTTAAGAATATATTATATTTTTAAAAATCCATAAGAAATGTAAATTTTTATAGAGCTTCAAACAAATATTTGCTTCTTGTAATATATAAATTTACAGAAAAATGTATATGTAACAATATTATTTTAAAGCATTAAAATTTTTTTTCTTCCAATTTTAATATTTGATATCAAACGTTCATGATATTTTTATGATGAGAACTCTTCAAACTCAAGAAAAAAAAATTTATTGTAAGGCTGATTCTTTTTAATTGAATTCTATAAAACTGCTATTTTATTATGATTTTTTTTAATATCATTTTAATAGATATAAAATCAATGAATTTTCGTAATATTTTAATGAAAGTACGTTTTTTTTAAAAGACATAAATAAAATATGAGTTATAATTGTGAAATATGTGTTTTAACAGGTTGCAGTATGGAAGAAAAATAAAGAAAATTCCGATGACTTTATTTTGTGTTCAAAACCAGTAGAAGTTGAAGATTCTGCCACGGCTGTGTCCTTTGCTCCTGGCCTGGTAAAAAATAAGTAAATATGTTTTTTTATGATTTTTATTTTAAAAAAGTTGTGGGTATATAATTAATATAAATTTAAATACCACCACTGAGTGTTTTTTACAAAATTTTTAAATTTGTTCTTTTCATCCCTCAGCATACTTTTATTTATAATAGTAAATAGTTAAATAAATGTTTTGAAATAAGGTATTAACATTTCATGAGACTACAATAGTGGAGTGGTTATGGTTGTGAGAGAGAAATTTGTAACCAGAGTTATTTTTGTAAAACTGTGGGTTTGAGTCATGAAGTTACTGGAAACTAACCATGTAGAGCAGGGGTCAGCAACCTTCTTGCAGTGATGTGCCAAACCAATCTTCCAATATAGTTTAGGGTGCTGACAGTAGAAAATATTTGAAATAATTCTATTCCTGTGGTAATGCATGCAAAGTTAGGGGAGAGAGCTGAAGAATACAGATTTACAGTTTTATTATGTATTAATTATACAGTATTTAAAGATATTTACGAACATAAAAATTAAAAAATATAAATATTCCTTCATCATGAATTAAATATTAAATTTTTACATTTATTTGTATTAGGTACCTTTCAAACATAATTATTAAAATCAACACACACAAAATATAAGTATTTTAATGTGCAAACCTTTTATCCCTGTACCTCTCTATATCGCAATATCAAGGGTATAATTTGTCACTTTACTTACTTTTCACACGATCCTGAATGTTGAGTCCTCAAAAAAATTGTTGAACAAGTCCTTTGCAGACTCAAAATACTTTTCATATGAGAAAATATTTGTTTACATTGAAAGGCAGTAGCAGCACGAGACCTGAGCTTAATGTGGGCAAGATACATTTCATGAGGCCTTCTGATGGTGTAAGAAGAGAGTTTATAAAAGAAAAAAAACAATTTTTATCCATAAAAAAACCCCTTTTTACTCATTTCTTTGGCGCATTAAACAATAATGAAAGAAAATTAAAGAAACAGAATTTTTCTGCTTTTAATTTTGTTAAAACCATGAATGATTGGTTTGTAATTTAACTTAGATGCTATATCTGCTTCAGTAGATAACACTGCCAAAGCTGAAAGTCTTTCCTGAGCCTTACATAATTTATTTTTTCTTTATTACATAATTTTTTATCAGTTTTACTTTTGAAAAGCTCCTTTCAGTGGAAGCGGTACTCGCAGGTATTGTTAACAAAATTTGAATGACAATGTAAATATTTGGGAAAATTTCTTTCACATCGTTCTCTATGACATATTGAAGCAAATGTTTTATGTCTGCAATGGTGTTCGGTAAATTTGGGATCACATTTTGTAATTCTTCATTTAATTTGTAAGGTTGGAAGTCACTGTTCTCACCTACTTGCAGGACTGTGTGTAATTCGTGACAGTTTTTCAGTATTTGCACTTTTGGAATACTTTTTAACTCGTTTAGTCATAGAAATAACCAAAATTTTCAAAATGTTGATTTAAAGACATAAATCTTGAATCCAAATTGTTTATCACAGAATCAATTATAGTATTAAAAAAGTCTGTTTCGTACCGGCTTTTGACAGATTCTATAGGTTGATTGCCATCTTCACAATCAAACATTCTTTTCTTTTTGGCTACCCTTTTATGTTTAAAATCTATTGACAAATCATAACTGCTTTTCTGACAAGCATTTTCTGAATCCAGTTTGTCGATACTCTTTGATCCAGCTACAAAACATACGCAAATGTTCAAGAGTAATGCATAAATGGGCTTGTACAGATTGTCATAATTTTCTTATGGTATTGACTCGCATTATCTCATACCATGCATGTAATGATACAATTATAATTCCAAACTGAACATTTCATTAAAACGCAATCGCTGAGTGTGTCAGATTGTTCCATTTGGTTTTTTAAGTTTTCTATGCATTCAACAACATCATCAATTGTAATCATCGCCTTCACCGCTTTGTTCTCTTTGATCGTCAAAACATGAAATGTTCAAAGGTGCTAAATGGGCTTGTACAGATTGTCATATTTTCTTTATGATAATTATCTCCAGCATTTATGGATACATTGATAATCAAAGAAATTTCATAAACCAAAATGCTTATTGTCTGTCCAGTTAAGTCTGACGAACAACATCTCATGTAAAGTCACCAGCTGGTCTGCTACACGTGGTCCTCAAAGCCCTTATGACTTTTTTTCTTTGATATTTTCCAGATTTTATATGTACAAAAAATCTTGAATAAAACCAAATGTTTTTGTTGCCACTGATTAATAACTGTTGTCTACTAAGTGCTACACTATTATTCCAAACCCTTGAGTTTTTCTGTGATTATGAATTCTTAATAGTCATAAAATTTAATAAGTATTTGTTCAATGATTAATTTTGTAATTAATCTACCATTATTTATTCAATAATTAGTTGTTCTGTACGTTGTCGAAATCAACAAATAAAAAGTATGATACAAGATGTGCACGAAACTTCTATGCGTAAAGGTGGGAAAATGACCTGGGATTTATATTTAATATTGAAGTTTTAACTCCACTATTTATGCCTACTGTATTTGCACCATTGTTGTATCCTTGTCCACAACAGTTCTGAATATCTAAGCCAGTTTTTTCAGCTCTCCCAATATTGCATTGGTCAAATATTCTGTAATCGTTTCAGTTACAACAAGAAATCTGATAAAGACTTCTTCTATACTTCCAGTTGATGTATTACAATATCTTAAGATGATCAACATTGTTTGATTCTACTACGGTCTCTAGTGCAGTCAAGTAAAAAAGAATAATATTTTGCCTCTTTTATCTTACCAATCACTTCACTAATAACTGTGTTTGACATGATTGTGATAAATTCATTTTGAATATCATGGCTTTGATAATGGTGTGCAAGTTTATTATAGCGATCTATGTGTTCCCGTAAAGTAGGATCATATTTAAATTAAGTCTATGAAGTTTCCAGAATTCTTAGTGCCTTCGTCTGTTTTGAGAGATTCTCTGTTACCTCTGAACGTCAGATTATGAGAGGCTAAGAAATTTATGATATCAATCAATCTGTCAAACAAATTCTACCAATGTTTTTGAAATTCAAGAATTCGCCTTTTGTTTTTTCGGTCTAATGTTTTTCCGTGCTTTATTCCCTTCTCTTAAGTTATCCAATTGGAATATATAGGCCATATGTTCAATAGTATTCTCATGTCTGTGCAAAATACTACTTAAGTGTTTCCAATCACAACACCCTTCCTGTTCCATTTAAGTTTGTGAATTGCTAAATAGCCTGCATGGAAAATAGAAAACTTTATTTTTAGAACTTGAATAAACCAACCAGCGATGATGTTGAGAATCACCATCATTTAATTTTTTTGAGAAATTAAAATTGGAAAAGAGTCCATGATCATCACTGTGTGGGACCGCTTTGAATTAGATCATGATGGTGAGTATTTGTCATGGGAAACGTCCACAATTCCAGGTCAAATCTGGCAAATACTTGTTTCACTATGTCACTGGCATCTCTGTTCGCAGGTGAAGAACTAATCTCAATCTCTTCTTGATTGTGACTTATCTTACTCAACATGAACACAAAAGTCTCGGTTTCAGATTTTGATTGGCAAGCTTTTGATCCTATTTCTATTTCCAATTTTTGTCATTTGGTATCAACAGTCGGTGCATCTGGAGCAACTTCCAAATTCAACGGATACTCGGATACAGATAAATGTTGTTGAGAAGTCGAAGTAACCGATTCATTTGATTCTGCACTGCCAGATTCAATCTGATTGAGAAATTTCTTCTAAACCTGAACTTAAAACTTGGTTGGACACAGCTCTTTCCACTTTTTTCTTTTTGCTGTATCAGATTCCCATTATCTCTATCTCTCTTAGTGCCTAAGCCTGACATGATTGATAAATTATGAAAAATGCACCAATAATACGTAACCTTAAAACAATAGCATTTGTTGTTTATACTCTTGTATACTTAGGAAAAGAAAGAAGTACCTAATGACAAATAATAAACATAATTTTTATCATGTAATGTTTAAAAAAGAAAACTATAAAAAATATGAGTGTAAATCTTTCTTTCTCCTAGCCTTATTATTCTCAATCTCACTAACCTGATTTGAGTGTAAATATAATAAATAAATATTTCTTACCTTATTCTTGGCAAATAAAAACGGATACCATTGTTTTTTTTTCATGACAGAAATGGAATTTCTACTTATTAAATATGTGTTTATCGTTTTATAACAATGCACCAGTACCACACATACTATTATTTATTCTCATATCAAATACGATATAGAAACATGAAGTGTGTATGACATTGTGTCTGCATACGATACTATAAATGGCTTTCTAATGAGAGGAAATCTCGATCCATCTCTGAACGGGGATTCCCTGCAATAGCAGCTTAACTCCAGTTAATGTTGCAAGACTATAAATATGAGCGAATGAGTGGAAATGAAAAAGTTGAGAAATTTTAATAAAAAAAATGGAAAACAATATTTTAACAAATTCTTTATTCATATGCTTTAATGCGCCAAAAAATTGAATATCTCAAAAAAAGTCAATACATCAATTTTTTGATATCTTATGGCAAAAAACAGAGAGTTGAGAATTTATTAATTATAAAATACCCTGTGACATGCACTTTTAGATTTTCGTTTAATTTATTTCAGCTTTACAGCGCGAGGCCATGGCCCACACCTTACACCACCTCTATTGATAGGTAGAACTGAAGGAATGTATTAGAGCACATAAAAGTTTCTTTTCAAACAATTAAATCTCTCCAGAAATGACTACCAGCAATTTGAAATATATCATTAGAGTTATCTTCCAGATCTTTTAATAATTCTGTAAATTTTTCAGATGTTAGTTCAATAAGCTCCAGTTCAAAATGATCTACTTTACTCAAATTGACTAATTTGTTGGGAGGTGCAGAGTGCAACTACGAATTGTACAGCATGCTACATGTTGCTGGCCCCTGGTGTAGAGGAACAGATGCATGTTAAATCTGTCAAAGGTCATAGTTTGGAAGTTCAAGAATGTAACCAAAGCTCAGTTGTTTTTCTCCTCACCAAACTAAGGTTCAAAATTATGAGGTCCTTTGCCATTAGCTCTCATGTTGCTTTAAGTGTGACAATAATAAACAATTAACATTTAATGTTTGTGGACTCAAGTCAAGTTCATATTGGTTAAATGTATTGCTTATAATTTCTCACAATAAGCCAGCTGGGTGGTATAGTTGGTTTGTTGCTAACCTTCTGCACCTAAGGTTAAAGGTTCGATCCCGGCCCAAGTCGGTGGATTTTCATGATGCAGAAAATCGACAGAGGCCATGTCGTATGATTATACGGCATGTAAAAGATCCTTAGAGTCTGTTTGGCTTGGATGCTCTGGGAAAAATTAAATCCTAGTACAGATTCACATCTTCAGAGCTCAAGTGTCTCCCTTTGGGGAGGCACCAAAACTGGGTCAAAATTACTTGTGGTAATTGGTATTGTACTAAAAAGTGATACCAGCTCCTGGGGAATGTACTAGGTTTGCAATGGTAAAAATACCAATCCACAGCCCCATTGGGGGAAAAAAAATTTCTCGCAATAAATTATTTTCAGTGTTAATGTTTTTCATAACTCCTATTTTGTGCATAATTATTTAATTTTGTTTTCTAGATTTCTAATAGCCATTGGACTTGAAAATGGTTCCATCATTTTGAGTTTATTTTCCAGTGATGTAGGGTGGGAAATTCTTCAGAAATTAGACCAAACGTATCCTTTTTTTTTAAATTATTAATGTTTGATATGTCTTTTTAAACAACAATGATTAATTGCCACACTAATTATTTTGGTTAGCTCTGTTTCATTATCACTTTTCCATACCACAGGTTCGGGGTTCAAATCCCAGGCTGAGCAAGGTCGTCTTAGCCTTTCATCTCTTTAATGGGTCAATAAATGAGTGCCAAGCTTGCTTGGGAACTGAACACTGGGGGTTTCACGTCAGACAGACCACGTGACTAAAACATGCATCCCAGCGTCTAAGGTCATGTAAACTAAGATAGGCACAGTAGGCTTTGATCCTCATGGGTGCCACTGAGTTGAGTTGTTTGTCCATTGTATTCGTCATTCATGTTACATGGTGGTCATGTGAATCTTCTATCCATAATTTGTTTGAAATGAAGATTAATTTAAAGATGCAAACCTAGTACTATATAAAAGCCATATAACTTGAATTTAAATAGTGACAAAATATGAGTTTGGAATCAGGTTTGATGAAATAGCCCTCAATGTAATCATACTTAAATGGCTGGATATACAGAATAATTTTTCAAACCCATTGGAAATAAAAAAGACATTCGACAGAGAGATGCACTAGTGTGCCTTCTCTTTAATTAAGCATTAGAAAAAGTGGTAAGAGATTCCAAGTGGAGTAAACATCTTTAATAAATCAATACAATTGTAGACTTTTGCTGATAACATTGATGTTATTGCTTGAACACTCACCACATTAAGACCAGCCTTCTCATCTTTAGAGAAAAAGGTCCTCAGGATGGGACTGGAAATTAATGAGAATAAGACCAAATACATGCCTTGCACTAAGTCATGTTTTAACAATTCCCACTTTAAAATTGAGGTGTATAATTTTGAATTTGTTGACAGTTTCACTTATTTAGGTTCTGAAATTAACAATAAGAACGATTGTACTACTGAAATCCAAAAGAGAATTACTACGGCTAATAGATGCCTTAATGGAATATGAAATTGGATGTAATCAAAAGAAAAACAAAGGTTCTATAGTATATGTCTTTTAAGATCAGAACTTATGCATGTGAAACTTGGTTCATGTCTTGAACAGATACGAACACCATAAGTATCTACAAAAGGAAGGTTTTAAGAATTAATTTTGGAGGAATTCAAGAAAATGGCAGGTGACAAAGAAGATCAAATTTAGAACTCTATCAGTCATATAAAGAATTTGACATTGTTAACTTCTTCAAAGTACAACGAATTAAGTGGGTAGGCTATGGGGGTTGTCAGAATGGACGAAGACTGCAAAACTAAAAAAAGTCTTCAATGCCCAACCAATTGGCACAAGACAGGTCAAATCTAAGTGGCCTAAAGATCTAAAAATTAGAGAACACTAGCAGGAAGAAAGCTGGCCTTAGAGTAGGATAATTCAATACAGAAAAATAATGTGAAACCACCTCATTTCACACCCTCTCAAATCTGGTGTTTTCTGTATTTTGTTCATTTACAGAAGTGAACTCTTTTTGTGTTAAGAGAAAAAAATGCATGAGAATAAATAGCAGTTTATTGGGACCATTGTATATTATTTCATATTTCACTGTAGTTTTGTTTTTTGAATGATCTTATGTAATTGTAATTTAAAGTTTCATTTTTCTAGATTTTAAATGTATATTTTAATATGCATATCATTTTTCTTAATATTAAAACAGTATTTCTCATCATTTGAATGTGAATAGATTAAAATTCTCTCCAATTTTTGGTGACGCAGGAAGTAGAAAAAAGAATGCTGATGTTTTACAGCTAGCTAGTTGTAGCAATGATCATCATGTTAAGATATATAACATATATCTTAATTCCTTGTGACAGTGTTTTATTTAAAGCACATAATGAAGATATTGTTATTGACAATAAATAACTTATATCTAGTAATTGTATAATAACCTGAAAAAACAAATTTTTTTTATGGATATAATGTTCCTAAAATTTGTATGAGATGAATTTTTTTTTTGTTTAGAGTAAATATATATTTTTGCAACTATGAGTTTATCATAATTTTTTTAATGAATTTTACTTAAATATATTTGACTTAAATCATACCACTGTCGCACATCTGTAACATTTTCTCTATTTTGGAAGGAAAAAAAATAAATTGTTTGTGTTATTAAGTTTTACTGTATGTACACACATTTCATGTAAATACTCTAAATAAACTTGGAACATTTGTTTCCTGATATTAGCTTTTCTTTTATGACTAAAGATTATTGTTACAAAACTATTTCTATTTGGCTGATTTCCTCATTGTTATCCTGAAAGATGAGGACAAAATTCATAATTAAGTGGAATGTAGTCTAATCAGTGCAGCACTCAGGAATTTTTCAAGGTGAGGGAAAGGGTTCGGGGAAAAAATTTATTAATAACAAGTACTTAAATAAATTTTATGTACTATATACATAGGATTATAATTTATTGAACAAAAAAATCAAGGGCTTTAGGGGGGTCCTGACCCAAAGCCCCCCTTGTGTGTGCCACTGAGTCTAATATTTTCAGATGAACAAGTTCTCTTACATTGATAATGTAAGAGAACTTGTTCATCTGGGTATGAAGAACCTAGAGATGGTTTGATAAAGTTAATACTGCAAAATATTTGGAAAAGCAGTTCATCTTAAAAAAACCATTACTAGATGAATTCTTTAGTACATATGGTTGCTCTTTCTGACAGTGATTTTAATTAGAAACTAGTAATAATTAATATTATTCCTAATATTTATCCTTTCTTCCACTTCACAGATGTGTATAAATTTAATATTAATGTTAAATCATTTTCCTCACTTTTTGAAAATTATATAGCATTCTGTATTTCATATTGCGCAGTTTTTGGATAATGTGGAATGCATTCCCCTCCCCCTTTTTTTTTGAGGAAAGTATCTGTTGAGTAAAAAAGATATATTGGACATTAGATTGACTGAGATTATGATTTCAATAAGAATGAATTTCTGAAATTTTTAATAAGAAATTAGCTAGTTGATATCCTAATCACAGACATCCTATCTTTATGCACCAGATTTAATTTTGGGGTTTTCAAAACAGTGGAACTTTCGATCTTATCACCAAAAAAAAATTAGTTCTCCATTTTTATCACTATTTAAAGATACCAATGTTAGCACCTTGATAACAATTACATGAATAGCAGGAAATAGATCTCTTGAGTCTTAGGTATCACACCCTTTACACAGGAGCAGAACCCACTTCAAAACTATGCCCTTAATGAGTTATTTTCTGTATTACAGAGAAAATATCTTACCTTTCAGGACGTGTTTCGATTAATGCTATTTCGGTCCTTTCAAACAGTGAGTCTGTTCTTAGTTGTTAGCTTTCAAAGTCATTGTAGAATCATACATATTGAATTTGCTAACATTTTCATGTAAAGGTTGGTTCTGACCTACCCCAACTAGACCCCTCCTGTTTATCACAGTGCTAAAAGAATCATCAATGTTAGATTTAAGGCTCATCTTCAAGAAAAGAATGGAGATTCAATGAGGATGAAGATTTGGGACTCCTTATTGGAAAATCCCATTCCTTGAGAGAAAAAAGAAATTTTTTGGTGGATTGATAATGCCGAGCTTTGATATTGCGAGAATATAACCAAGTACAAGCCATAGCTATATGTGTAAAAAATTTTAAACTGAGAATATTTTTGTTAAAGCTGTATGATTCCTAATCTCTAATTTTTAATGAAACCTTGGATCACAACTTAACATCTTCTGTACATCACAACTCCCCATACACTAAGAGATTTTTTAATTTTTATTATAAAATATTAAGCCTTGGTGTTTTCGTTTATTAGTTTTTTTAAAAGTAACTCCCCTTATAAAAGTTGGTCTGTATTTAAAAAAAAGTTGGTATATGCTACTGATAAAGGGAATAATTGAAGAACACACAAAAATAAATTCATGCAAATGGCAAAATAAAGAAAAAGCAAGACTATTGCATTAGTTGGTTAGTAAGGATTGCTAATCATCTTCTCGTAATTAAAACAGCACAACTATGTTTCCAGTGGCGAAAAAGGGTCTGTATCAATTATGGTGATATATTCCACCCCTCCTGCAATGGAATGATTTTAAACACAGCAGTGTTCTTTAGTGAAAGCTGACAAGCTAAACCTTTCATTTAAGGTTGTTTTCGTCATATTTAAGACAATGTGGACTTTTAACGCGGAGCACAGTTTCAAACAGAAAAAATACTTCAATTTTATGAAAAATTTATGACATTGTAACTAATGCATTTGTTTATGATATAGTGTTTTTAGCATTTCAAAATATTTTATAAATAATCAGTTTTTCCTTTTAACATGTAAAGGTATAGCTCATTTAGCATTTACGGTATAGGAGGGAAAATGTGTTAACTCTGATAAAAAGGAGTAGTATGATAAAATAAGCGGGATTCTCTACAGCAGGGTGTCCAACCAAATGACCTTGCGGGCCACTTCGGAAAAACATAATCTCGCTGGCCGCACATAAAAATATGTACCTTTATATCAGATTTGGAAACAAAAAAACATTTATTGAAGTGAAAATTTAGAACAGAATGAATTATTATTGTTTCCATTATTTTTCATGTACAGACATAGATAATATAACAATGTTTATATAATATTATAATGCAATGATCAAATAATGTTTAAATCGATCTTTCGTTACTCATTTGTGAAATTTGATAATGCTGTCATTCGCAAACGATTAAGTATACGTCGTCCTTTATCTTTTCCATCCTGAATATTTTTTTTAAAACTTTAACTGCCTCTTGCTTTTTGGGCACTCCAAACAGAAAAGGAGGAGAACGAAAGTCGCACACACAGAGAATCTTGTACCATCCATAGTAAAAGGATATGTATAATGCAATTCGAAATTTATTAAAAAAGTAATTTAATATAGTAAAATCAAATGTAACTGTTTGATAAAATATAAATCTATTTTAATCTAAAGGACATTTCTATTATCAAAAAGGATTTTTTTTTAAAACTAGAACAAGTAACAAGCAAGTATATTACAGATAAATATGTATATATATATATAAATTTCAAAATGAAAAAACTTTAAAAATCTGATATTTAAAATTTTTTTAAAAGAGTCGGCGGGCCGCAACTTACGTACTGGCGGGCCGCGTGTTGGACATCCCTGCTCTACAGGATAGTGAAGCCAAAATATAATATTAATATTTGATTACTTTTATATCTGAAAAAATATTCCGAATTTAGATCCTATTCTTAACATTAGCCAAAGACAGCTTTAAGTAAACTCTAAATATGCTCAATCAGATTAAGCATGGGGATCTTACTAAACATTGTATAAGCGCTTTTTATATATATACCTTCATTTTCAAAATGCTCTTCTATGAGTTGAAAACAAAGCGGCATCACATAATCATCCATACAAGAACACAAGGTACCAGAACTTGGTATCTTATTTTAAAACTGAATCTCCACCGAAAACGTGAAAATCTGTGCATCCATAGGACATTACACTTGCCCACACTGATATTGATCGCTTTCTGTGATATTACATGGATTGTATCGTTTTCTCCAGATTATTTTGTGAAGAGAATCACACAGCAAACTGAATCATGATTAACTGGACATTATCACTTGGTTATATTAATTCTTTGTCTAGTTCTAAACATACAAGTCAATAGTATGCAAACGGTTAGATGTCTGGCGTACAGAACATGCCCCTCCAAGTCTTCTGTGAACTTTTTCTGGAAATAACTGTTCTCATGAATGCAGCAAGCTCAAGAGATAGCTATCTGGCACACATCTGGTAACAGCTTACATTTATGAACAGAAATCGTACAATTTTTTTCATTATATAGTTTGTCACGTTCATGCTCAAAATATTCTATCAGTTTACTACGAAGGTGTTGACTCCACATATGCTTTTTAAATTTAGAAACATATGTAAGTTATTAAACCTAATTAATTAACACTTGACACATAGTCTGATGTCATTTCCCATCCAAACAAAGCCAAAGCTTAATAATTGTAGCAATACTTCCACTTTTTTTTATTGGCACACAAATGTTCGAATGAATATCCAGATTATTTATTATTGATGATTGCTGTTCAGTGTTAAACATGTAATTTACATGTTTAACACTGTACATTCTGTTGATCTCTGTTCAGTTTGCTTGTTTCTTAAACACTAGACCATTCTAAATATTTGATTAGTTGAATGAAAAATACATATATAAAATCATCCAAAAATGCTTAACAAAGGATATAAAAAATATTGGAAAAAGAGTGATTACCAACGTCACACTTTCGTCAAGTATTGAAGAAGATCAATTTCTCTGAATTCTTTATTCAGAGCAAATTATCTTCCAGCCACACTTTTTTAGTGATGTATTCATCATTAACTGGACGTCAAAGAAAGAAAACCAGTTTTTTGCCGTCTTAAGTTCAGTTAGAAAATTCTGACTGGGCTTAAAGCTCGATTAGATTTATTTGTGGTTGCGTAGCAAACATAATCATGGGGTCTATTTTGACCAATGAGGTTGCAAACTCGCAGTTGAGTAACGGGAGTTGAATAAAATAAGAGTTAAATATATGAAGTTAAAACTTGCAGTTACGTAACTCTAGCTTTCATAGCCCAGTTCAGTTTGAGGTGAATACAGCGGTTAAAGGTATAAAAGTATGGAATAAACCTCAATACAATAAGATATATTATTTTTCTTGGAACAACTTTAAAATCATGTGCGTTAAAATTTTTTTTCCAAAATTTAATAAAAAATATCCAACATTAATTTAAACTTGTAAAGACAAATTACATAATTATTCATATTTTTATAATATTTTTCTCAAAACTTTTTTAGAATTATAAATTTATTATTCATAAGGAACAAAAAAATTCAGTATTTTTTCATACCTCAAAAACTTTTTTTTTATAACTTTAACAAATTCAGGTTAATTTCAAAATGGTAAATCAGGTATATAAAGGAGGGTGGAAAAAAATGGAATCAATTGCGAATTTTTTTTATGGATGTCAGTTTTACCCAGTTGTAATGAAAATTGCTAGGAATATCTAAATCCACATTTTTAACAATTGTACATTTTACTTTTTAATAAGATGCTGCAACCCATTGCATTTCAACATCTGTATTTTTAGAAATAAATTTGTGTATATATATATAAAGATGCATATAAAGATATTTTAAAGATGTGGCTTCCATAATATTAAATTAAAAATAAACAATACTATTTACTTAGTCGAGAAATAAGTTCTTAGACAAATATAAAGGAGTTTAAACAACTTTGTAATGAAATTTAAAATTAAATCTATTTAAAGTTTTAATTTACCTTTAAATTCAACATATTGCATCTTTTGACTTCGCATGAGCTTATAAGTCTACTCAGCCACTCATTTGTGGAGGCACGAGTTAGCTGCATGAGAATTTCCATTGCTACTTTCTTAAAAGAACATTTAAGACTGTTCAAATTTGAACATTGTTTTTGACATCTTTTCTTCCAATTCTGACTTCACTTTGTAGTCGAATGAATTGAAGTCCAGACAACTGGAAAGCCAATATTTGTACTTTTCTCTATCAACCACCACAAGATCAACTTCAACTTATACTTCAGCACAGTCCAGTTGAAAAGTTCGGTCATTTCCATTGAACAGCTTTACATTCAGGGGCTTCATTACTGGTTCTAAGATAGTGCCTTGATAAATTTTTGCCACACCTTTTTTGTAAAAATGAATCTCTGTGATACCTTATTGGCCAACACCACACCAAAAAATTATGGAAGTAGATGAGCTGTCTGCATATATTTTTAGCTTCTTGAGCACTCCTTAAGTGTACATGATTATTCTGGTGGTTGAAAGATTCTTCAAAAGTAAACAGAATTCGTCTGTGACCGTTACGAGCATGCTACCATTACAGTGCTTTTGCTTTAAGGTAAATCTGATGCTCTAATTCCTTCCTAAGAAAATGGTCAGCTACTCTTTGATAACCTCTTAGTCTAAAACAGGGGTGGACAGACTTTTCCAGGGTACAGGCTACTTCTACCTTTTTCAAGGTGTTGTGGTCCACCCAGTCTCTGGGCTATCTGGCAACGGTATTCTACAGATATATTTCTTTTAGTATGCACGTCTTAAGTCTCAGTAAAGGCGATCACCCCAAAACGTCTTGCCGATCGATTTAATGCCCATTCTTGGTCTAAAGTCTTTGTTTGCAACATGAAACATTTATCTTTTCGATACGTTTAACAAAAAGAGTTTTCTTTAAACAAGGATTTCGATGAATGCTCATTTTGACTGCTTGATGACAGCTGGAGTTTGCACTGAATACAGATGATCACATCATGGTCTGCAATACTACTGTTCTCAGAAAATCACTTAATAGTTTGACAAGTGAATAAACTTTTGACGCATAAATGTTTAAGAGCCTTAAAAATCTGTCAGGGGCATTTTCTTTCAATGTAGAGAAATATCTGCTGCATGCTTCTGTTCTCTGACTGATTTAAAACATGCATGAAAGGATTATATGAAAAATATTGCAAACAATTTCCAGAGACGAAATTTATAATTACCACATTTGAGTCACAGCAGACAATCTCAAGTTTTTGTATCAGAACTTATAGCACAGCTATATATTTCTTATACATTACTAATTATCAGTTCAAGATCTTTTACACAAATATAAGGGAGGAAAAGAAGACAAAATACAACAAATGACATTTAGTTGACATTTATTTCTACAGCAATTATACATACATATTTAGCATTTTTTTTGTAATTAAGACACAATATATTACAACATTAATTAAACAAAATGAGACAGCAGAATAATACACATACACTTATATCAATATTGGAATAAATATTCTACTTTTATTACTTGGAACTGAGATATCCATATCACAACACCAAGATATTTTGGAATTGGAAATCTTCTTCCTCACTATGCATTAGCCATTTAAAACTCTAAGATCAAACCCTACTTCCAAAACATAAATTGCAAAAGAATGCAAACCCCTCACAACAACATAAAAATGCAAATAAATCACAACATTTGAAATTATATAAACATATATTTGAAATATTTTCTTAAAATTGATTTCTGATGAGGATTTCCATTGATTCATTATAGAAAATTTCAGGGATGGAAAAACTGTAAAATCTAAAACAGTAATTTTTTGACAGATCTTACTAAATAAACAAATTATTCTTACATTAGATTTGATTTCTTAAAAAAAAATCTAACACAATTAATTATAAAACTTTTAAAGAATAAGATTAACCCTGCTGTTCTGTTTGGGTCCATATGACCAGAAATAAAATTCATACGTTCATAAAAAAATATAAAACGGATATCTTCATGAAAATTCTTGACATCATAGATAAACAATACAAATATCTACTAATAGAACGATTTGTGTTTATTTGTATTTCGAAGGAATATTTTTCAATTTATACCTAATGTAGTTTGGGTCAATATGACCCAATGCACAAAAATCATTTATTTTTACTCATACATGTTCACTTTTGTTAGGAATAAATTAAAAGAAAAGAATAGCAATAATTTCTCTAATTCACACGTTTTCAGAACTTGTTTCATTGATGTATGTGTTTGGTCACATGATAAGAGAGCATGTGTAAGGTTAAAAAGTTGATATGATTGGCAAGGGTCAAGCTAGTACTTGCTTTTATTGCAACATTTTTTTTTTTTCCTGCTGTATTTCACTTTCTGATATACAGTAAAGGAGTTGTGCCTGGGAATGGGAGAAAAAAAATGGCAAATTGCATAAATTTGAGTCATGCTGATATAGCTAAACTAATAAAAGCTTCTGACAGCAAAGAAGAATCCGAGTACGAAAATCATACAAGTGATGAAATAGAGAGTAAAAGTTCTGACAACGATTCTGACACCAATAATCAACAAATGAATTACAAAAGAGTATTTAGTCCAAGAATCGTGAAATACAGTGGAAGCTGAATCTACTGCTCTAAATCAGCAGCTACTAATATAAAACTACTCCAGGGGTCACAAGATATGTAACGGCAAGGGTAATAGATGTAAAAAGAGCATTTGAGGTAGTATTCAATTCTATAATTTAAAAAAATCATAAAAAAAACTAATATTGAAGGAGAAAAAAGTGGGAAAATATTGAGAGTAAAACTTTTTAAGCATATATTGGATTATTATTGTAAGCTGGTGTTTATAAATCATATGGAGAATCAACAAAAGCTTGTGGAATAAAGTACTTGGCAGAAATATATTTCTTTGACAATGTCCCAAAAACATTTTGTACCATGTTGAGAGTTAATCTCGTTTTGATAATAAATCCACTAGTCAAACAAGCAAAAAGAAAATTGGATAAATTAGATGCAGTGCGAGATATATATCTGGTAAAAGTGGATAGAAATTCTAACAAAATTATATAATCCAAATGAAAATATTACTGTAGATGAACAATTAATAAGACTTTGTGGTTGATGGCCTTTCAAACAGTATATACCAAGTAAGCCATCCAAATACGGGATCAAAATATGAATTTTTTGTGATAGTAAAACTTTGATATGTACTGAAAACACAAATTTACACTGGAAAAGAACAAGGGTCAAAGCCAGAGAAAAATCAAGAAATTCAAGTAGTGTGTGATCTCACTTATGGGTATTTGGGGCACAATATTTCATGTGATAATTTTTTCACATCTTACAACTTAGGGCAACTTCTAAAATGGAAAATAACTATGCTCAACACCATTAGATACAATAAACCAGAAATTCCTGAAGAAATGCCAAATAAAGAAGTTCACGGTTCATTATATTATTTTGCACAGCAATTGTAAACTACATCCCAAAAAAGAACAAGAATGCTATGCTTATGAGTACTAAGCATTATTGCAAGTTAGCAACAGAACTGACAAAAAAAAAAAAACCCTTAATGATCTTAGATTATAATTCAACTAAAGGGGCTGTGGTTATTCTTGATCAACTTCTAAACACATACATTTCTAAAAGAAAAACAAATCGTAGTATTCTACAACATGCTCGATACTTTTGCATTTGTTCTATGGACTTCAATACATAGTGATTGGAATGAAAACAAATTGATTAAATGAAGGCTATTTTTAGAAGAACTGGGAAAATCACTCATTTTCCCATACATTGAAGCAAGGCCAAACCTACCAAGAAGTGAGGATTCAATAAAAATAGTGAAACAAATACAGAGAAAAAGGGAAAGCTTCGGTACTTGCTGAGAATACTTAAAAATGTGTCAAATGTGCAAGCTCTCTCTGACCATCTAGCAATGAAAACAAAACTAATATTTTATGTTAAAAGTTTAAGAATCACATTTACGAAGTAAGTTTTAATTTCAAATATTTTTCTAGATCTTTTATATTATTAAATGTATTTTTAAACTTACATTATTATTGTTTCAACCATTTCTTAAATGGAACCAGTCATTTATGGAAGAAAGTTTAGTTTCTGAATCGGGGTCTTATTGACCCGAACAGTACATACATGAAGTAAATACGAACAGAATAGCAGGGTTAATCCTAGAATACATAATTTGTTATTCAATAATAAAAAACTGTTTTGTTAATAATAATTACCCTTACCTCAATTATACTGAACCATGTTTTGATTTTTTTACTAAAGGTTTGTTTTTCTTTCGAAGAATTTTTCAAAAAATAAAGCCAGCTTTAAAAAATTTTTCCTATTTAGTTCCTGTATAACTTAATTTTTTTTATACACAAAAAATAAAAAGCAATTATTTTTTATACAATTTGCTAATATTTTTAGAACACATTTATTTTCATTTTGTGGTTTTAATTGATACTGCTAAATTTAAACAATTTTTAATCTTGATAAATAAAATGATATAAAATATCGGTTTTACATTTTCAAATTACTTATACTAAATATATACATTACTTTAGAAAAAAAATGTTTGGGGTAAAAAACAATTTTATTGATTTTAATTTTTAAAACCAATTGTAAGAAAAATAAAGATTTTTAAGGAAAAAATAAATTAAAGCTTAATTCACATCTCAACATAATTAAAATCAAGTAGATCACTATATACACAGATGTAATAAGTATGCCATTATATAGATTCAAATGCCTCTAATTTCTACCTTTTGTGTACCTTAAAACTTTTACTCATTAAATATTCCAGAGCATAATACACACATGTACTTTCAAACAACAATTTTTAAATTTCAGGTGTATTCACCGTATAACGCACAAACTTTTTAACGAATGTACAAGTGCAATGCTCCTTATCTTTTAACATAAATAGTTCACATAAAAATAACAGGTCACGGATTATCTCACTCCACTGCAGTACTCTTCTGCTTTGTAGACAGTACAATATTAAAAACCTGTGGTTATTTTTAGAAGCAAACCAATGCCAAAATCTTATTTCTTCAAAAGTTTTTCCATTCATGTGCATAAGAAGGATAGACAGATAAAAATGGTATAAAATTATGGATAAGAAATGGAAGGTAAAAAAATCCAGAAAGTCTTAGTTTGGAACATATTCAGATCCCCTGAAACAGATAATAAGAAATTGGTGACAGTGTAACATGGACATGACAATTAATCTAGGCAGATGAATTTCATTAGATCAGCTTTTAGGTAAGTGTATCAATAAACTATTCAAACCAAATTTAAAACGACAGTGGAGTATGTGCATGTTAGAAGGCAAAGAAAAATATTTACAAAAGGAAGCCAGATGTACATGTAGAAATCTAATTTTTATATGCTCATCTTTTCTTTATTTTTAAAGCTATCATTTTTATACCCAGTGTATAACAAGCATCCATGAATTCTGAACTTTTTATCTGTGACATAATTGTGTGTTATATGCCGGATTATCGTTAACTATACAAACATTATAGAACAGGGGTCAGTAACCTATGGCACATCGTACAAAATTCTCAGTGGCATGCACTACTCAAAAATGTCACAATTTTTGAGTGGATGGAAACTGATAAATTTATAGAAAACATTTGAAAAACATCTTCAGAATTATTGAGATTTAAGGAATTATGAAAAAATCTGAAAGATAAACTCTAAGGTAAACTTACAGCTATTTTGTAAATAATTGAATGTCATTGCTGGAGAAATTTAATTGTTTGAAGAGAAAATTGTATGTACTTTGTGTTACGCTTTTGATTCTATATAATTAAGTAAAAAAGTTTCCTCATATGAAAAATATTTTGAGTTTACAAAGAAATTGTTTAACAACTGAATGCTCAGAATCATGTCAAAATGAAAGCCACAAATTATATCCTTATCTTGTGATATGAAAGTAGAGTGATGCAAGCACTAGGTTTGCATTAAATTTTTATTTAACTATAACAAAGTACTACAACACTCTTATTTTAATAAATATGTTTAAAAATACATAATATATGTACAATTATTATTTTTTATTTTTGTTGAAGAAAGTTATATTTGGTGCTGTGAATTTCATAAGTAATATCTTTAAATGATGCAAAATTAATAAGGTAATTCGGGGGAAGACGTCACATTTAAGAATTTTTCGACCAGTACGTTGAAAATTGAAATAGCAAGGCCATGAAAAAAATACACTTTTCCAATATTGAATTGGTTATGTGTACCAGTTAATTCTCTTCTTAGTATGAAAATAAATTTAGAAATTTAAGTTAAAAAAATTTTTTAAATTGGCATCTACCAATATATAAAGATGCCCCCCCCTTTGATGAAAAACCCCACAAATAAAAAAAAATAAGGAAATTTACAAAATTAAATATGAAACAAAAAAACTAAGAAAACAAAATTTTTTCAAAAATTTAGTTGTTAAAAATAATAACAGAAAGATTCGAATGATAACAAACACAACATTTCTTTCCCGGCAAATGATTATCATTAAAATCTTAAACATTTGATGCATTCTATGACTGAATCCAGTCACACTTGGGATCTTTTTAACAAAAAAGTCCCCTTTTATACAAAAAAATTTTATTATTACCCCTAAAACTTCACCACTATATCTAGAAAATTTCTTCCGAGGATGATAAACTGACACTTCTTTTTTTGGGTTTCTGGTTATTTTTTTTTGACCTTACTCCCCTTTTTCCCCGCATAATTACTCTCCTCTCTGATTCAGTTAAGATTTCAAGTTAATTTTTTTTTCCCCGGTTGGTTTTTTTTCTGCCCAAAAGGGGAAAAAAAAGCGTGCTCATGTTCTAGGCTGGTGGGGGAACCCCATTGATAGACCAGTTATTTATTTCATTTATTTTTATACAATGGTATACAGTGTTATAAAATTTTTTAAAAAAAAAATTTTTAAAAGTTCTTTTAAATTTATTTCTAATCTTTGGGTCCCCCAAATAGAGGAAAATGCCACACATTTTTTTCCTTATTGCTACAGTGTTTTGGCTGCATCTACATGTAAATAATGGGTAACTTATTTATATTGTAATATCTTATTTAAAAAAAACAAGTCCATGGACTTAAAATTTAAATGAATATTCTAAAAAATTTTACTCACCATTTTAAATTTCAAAGATGAAAAAAGGTCGATTTAAATTTAGATAAACAAGCCACACTCAATTGGACCAGACTTTCACACGCGGGTCAAAATTTATCTGCGTGCAAAAAGTATTTTTAACAAACTACTTCCCATTTCCTTATATAATGTGAAATCTATTAACGAAAACTATTTTTTTTAAGGGGTGCATGCATTATTGTGGAATAAAACGCAAAAATGTCCCTTTTGTGGTGTCATTGAATATATTGGGGATTGGTTTGGCTCCACAGCTAAAAAAGACCCTGTTAAAAAATTTTTTTTTTTTGACTAAAATGTTTATTAAAATCTAAAAAATACAATTGTTATAAACAGTAATATTATCAAAAAAAAACCCAGATTTTAACTATATTTTTGCTAAACTTATTGGTAAAATAGCCAAAACAAAAATGACAATTAAGTAGCAGAAAAAGTCTCAAAGAATAAATTAAGCAAATATTTAAAATACTTACAAGATATCATTTAGTACAGTTTAAGAGTATATTTTTACAATAACAACATAGGAGCCTACCTCTAGGTCACCAATCTTTTGAAACTGCTTTTCAAATCAACATACTATAAAACTCACCAACACATTTAAATGTTTCAAAAAAATGTATTAATAAAACCCCCTGAGTGTCAGCAGAAAATGGTTTGGTACTTCAGCATAGGAAACAATTCCATATAATGTTCATTAGTTGTTCAAATTGAAATTTACAGTGAAATGGAGGGAAATGAAATTCAAAGCAAAAATAATGGAAAAATGGAAAAAGAAAAAAAACAGTCAAAAACATGCATATAAAAACATAGATATAAAAACATGTTTTGTACATCAAATATTACTTTAATAGCACACTTTTGAATTTACTGCAAACAATTGAATATCCATAGCAAATATTACCAATTTGTTAATGATTTTGTAGTTTGAAAGTACTTGTGTCTAATAATTTAAAAAATTATGAATTCATTAAATAATCTATGTTGTAATTCATGACAAGTGGTTTGTAATAAGCAATTCCCTTTGAAAATAAAATGGTTAATAGTTGGAAGTAGTATTAAATATAGGGCGATCAAAGAATTATAAATGGCCAATAAAAACTTGAAACTTTGCACACATAACACTAGGTGCATTATATTTCAATGAGGACTGACCTACAAAAGAAAACATTTGTTATACAAAATTAACAATCACTCACAAAATAAACATAATATTATGAACAATCGGAAAAGAATTTGGAGTTTAAATTAAAAAGTGTAGAATAGCAGATAATATTTACTTAAAAAATTTATTTTAAATCCTAAGGTTGTTGTTTTTTTAATGTTTTTTGTAACAATTTGCTCCAAATTAAATTCACAAACTAACAATTTCAATAAATTACATTAATGCTTATTAATATAATTATTGGGAATAAAACATTAACATTGAAATTCTTATTAAAAGATGCATTATTATGAAACAATTTGAATTTAAAATATATGTTAAGTTAAAATCTTCAATTTATATACAGTATCAAGGTGAATAGACCAGATATTATATAAAATAGGCAAAATAAATAAAAACTACATCTCTATTCATTCAAATGTGTAAATAATTAAAACTGAAATGCAAGATCCAGACACTCACCATCAAACGGTTAAGTTGCAACAATCTCAGAATTCACAGTAATCACTTTTTGCACATTAACTGAATGAAATTCAGAGCATTGCGAGCTGAGCTGACTACTGCTTCTTCTTTGCTCATTGCAGATCCAAAGCAAACAGCAACAGGCAAAGATGTAATCTGAAGTAAACAGTGACACTCCCCTACAAAAAATAAGGCATATATGAAAGAACAGAATACAATCTCCAAAATTCATATTCTCACATTCTCCTCATAAAATAAACTTTGTAACCACACACACAAAATGTGACATTAAAAATAATGCACTAGTACTATGCATCAATGACACACACACACATATAAATTTTGGTAGGATACAAGAATCAACACAAATTTAGAGGAAATCTTATTTTTTTCTACAGTTTCTGACTATTTAGAATCGTTTCCAAGAGTAAAGGTAACTTTTGTTTCAAAAAACACCTGAAAATTTAATTGACTGAAATACCTTATAAATAATTATGACATGAATGCAAAATTTTTGTTTCAATTGCGATTGTAAAAGGTATGTGACAAAATTTTGTAAATATAAATATCCTTCCTTCCTCAGTGGCACAACAGCCCAGGGTGGGCCTTGGCCTTCTCAAGAAGCCTTTTCCAGGCCAGCCTACCTCCTACTAGTGTTCTCCAGTTTCTAGTTCTCAAAACTAGGAGATCTTTTTCTAGGCCATTATTCCATCTAAGATTTGGCCTACCCTTTCTTCGTGTGCCAATTGGTTAAGCATTGAAGACTTTTTTAGTGGTGCGGTCTTTGCTCATTCTGATAACGTGACCTGCCTCTTTAATTCGTTAATTTTGATGATGTTAAGAATGTCAGATTCTTTATATGATTGATAAAGCTTTAAATTTGATTTTCTTCACCATGTTCCATTTTCTTGAATTCCTCCAAAAATGGATCTTAAAATCTTCCTTTTGTAGATACTTCTCATGTTCTCATCTGTTCAAGACAAGGACCAAGTTTCACATGCATAAGTTAATACTGATCTTAAAAGACTTTTATACAGTAGAACCTTTGTTTTTCTTTTGATTAAATATATTTTCGCATTCTATTAAGACATTTATTAGCTACAGCAATTCTCTTTTGGATTTCAGTAGTACAATGGACTATCTGCGCGACAGGCAGACGCCAAGTAAGTAATCACGTGATTCCAGCGTCAATATTCACACGTGTGTATTCATAGCGTTGGTTTTCCTATATGTTTGTTGATGGCATTCTTATGTCTTAATTTTATCTAATTAAAAATATATGATATCATTGTATTTTTTGCATTATTCTAGTATATATATTTGTTAGGAAATATATTTTTAACAACTCTTTTACATAATTTTTGTTCTTTTCTAATTTATTTATCTAATTAGATAGTCTGCTTCGTGTTATCTGGGATATTTATTTATAGTTCTTGGTACACTTAGATATAGTTCTTAGTTATTTCAGTTATTAATTAATTTTGTAGTTATTTATTTGATATTTTTTCACAAGAATGGCTCATAGTATAGGTTCGAAACCGCTTCTTTTGAAAAATTTCAATTTGCACGAAATATTAAATTACAGTGCAAAGTTTTCCAGTGCCACTGGAAATTGAAGTGTTGCTGCGAATGTGTCGAAAGGATTAAAATGATTCGATGATAAAATTGTAAGCAAGATATCATTTACCGAGTGAATGATGATTTTTTTATTCAAGGCTTTGTTAAAGCCGAAATGAAAAAGAGAGTGATGTACAAGCCATTTGTTCAAACCAGAACAACTTGTCAGTCAGGTAAGTTATAAATTATTTTGTTTTAATTTAGGTACTTTTTTTAAAACTATTATGATTGCCTTACTATATATATTTACTCTTTTATGCTTTAATGTAACTCATTGTTTTAAAATACAAAATAGGATTCTATGTATTAACATTGATAGTTATTATCATAAGTTGATTCCAAAAGATAAAAAGAAATGTGAATGGGCTAATTTATTTTTTAATATAGCTACATTATTAGTGATTTTATAATTTGATTCTTATTTTTTAGAGTAGCATTGAATATCAATTGCATTGTTTTCTATTTTAATGAAAAGCATTATCAAGATTTTTTTTAGTCATTCTATAATTATTGCTATTTATGAGTAAATCCTAATTTGATTCCAACACATTAAAAGTAAACGCAAGAAATGTCAAACCATTTTGAAAAAGAAATGTAAATTTTTCATTTAAAACTTCAATTAAATAAGGAGTAATATTATGTAAACATTAAGATTCTCCCAAATTGTTAGTAATTTTTCTTATAAGGCATAGTATTTTTAATTCAAATACTTTATGACGTGTTTTTATAAACTGTGTGTGTTAATTTTTATTTATTTGAAGTTTTCATTCACATGATTTACTTATTTAAATTTTAAATTATGGTCTTCACTTAAAACAATTGAATTTAAACGGAGCTGTAAATTAACTCTGGCATAAATTTTTCAAAATGTATTAATCAGTAGACTGATATGTAAATACCGAAAACTTATATGAATTTGCTACCTAATTTTAAAATTTATTTCTTTAATATTTAATACTTTTTTTAACTTTAGGTTATAAGTGCAACATGCACTTGTCCTGCTGGAAGCACTCCAGCATTTTGTAAGCATGTATTTGCATTACTTCATGCAATCAATGATTACATAACAAAAATTGTATGCAGCGCCAACGGAAAGATTACAGACTTGGCACCAGCCGAAACCAGTTAAAATGGTTCCCCAAACAGTTGAAGAAGTATTTATGCACAAACCAGCATTAGAAGTAGCAATGAAATCGGGTTTGATTTCCGCCCCAATCTTTTGCTATCCATGTTTTTAATAAATTTGGATTTTTAAAGGAAGTGGGAAAAAACGTTTTGTTTCTGCAATTGTCTTTCTTTTGGAGTTATTGCATCCATATGCTGCACAGTATGTCATTTCTGAACGTAAAAAAAAAAGAATAATTAACTATACGAGTTTAAGAGCAAGATAGTGTAAACAAAGGGCGCTATACCCGGGCACAAACTGTGAATCATGTGATTGGGGCGCCATAATTTTTATTCATTGTTTCTATTTTTTTTCCGAACCTAATGAAGCTGTCAACAACCAAAACTATACAGTTCAATTTTAGAAGGGGAATCTTTAAAAACATGATTTAAAGGCATGTCTTTTTTACTCATTATTTTCAGCCCCATCCTGGGGCCCTTTTCAAAAAGATAAAAAGGATCAGTGCTGGGATGTTGGCAATATTCGTCATCAGCAAAGGTCAAACTGTTCGATTTATTAAAGATATTTCCGGTATTAAATTTCGAATTTTTTACCACTTTTTAATGCTAGATTAAAGAGAAAACAAGTGCATTCCCAGTTGAACATTTTTAAAGGCCTGAAAGATCATTCTGCCCCTTTGATGATGATCTTTGTCTCATAAGTCAGGCTTATTCCCCTTTAATAACATCAGGTTTTTTAAAACTCTTTCAACCCAAAAAAAAGACCCTTTTCTGTTGATGCTATGATGGCAGTTTTGAAATCAATAAAATGATGCATGTAAATTTCCCAAAATTTTTTTGTTTTCTCCAAATCGGGGGGTTTTAAAATATTGCTTGGGGGATCTTCTTTCAAACCTTTTTGGTAGTTCCAACAGTATTTTCCACTATTTAAAAAGGGTCTGTTAATAGAATATTTGAGAATACTTTATAACTTGTACAGAGCAGACTCGAGTATATCTCCTTTTTTATGTATCATACAAATTATACTCATTTTCCATTCTTTAGGGGTTACCTTCTGTTCCCAAATTTCTTGAATTAAGTCATAAATTTCATTAAAAGTTTCTTTTCACCATTTTTCAGTAGCGTCAGAGCCGGGTGCCTTATTGTCTTTATAAATATACAGATTTTAAATCTTTCCAGTGTAATTCTGAAAGGGGTACAAAGTATCTAAATGTAAGAAACTAAATAATATTGCAGCCTCTTAGAATACATTAAATTTTACAAAACAGAAAAATTTGAATAAAATGATTAAAAGTGGCAGTTTATTCACTGGTTGATATTTGGAAGTTCCATTATTTTTTTAAATTTCCCGTCTGCGATTTCGCCATATTAAAGCGCCAGTGTGATGAAAAGGGAAAAAACAAAACAAAATTTTTTTGCCTCAATGAGTTTAAACAAAACCAGGGGAGTTCGAGGTGTTTCATCCATCATATTGGGACAAAAGGGGCCGCTGAATCCACAACCCTATTTGGTTTTAAAAGTTTTGTATTTTAAACCCGTTTTGATCCTAAAAAGGCAATTCAAGTTGTGAAATTTGACCAATTAATTTTTATTTGGGTTGAAAAAAAAAGTAAAACCATTAAACATTTTGGTACTTACATACTATTGCCACCATGCCATAATCCCCAAATTTAAACCCAATTTTGGCATCCCATAGGTAAGGTTTGCGGAATGTCTTTCATATTTCTCCCCCTTTTCCATTCTTAACATTTTTTTGGACCAAAAAACAAAATCTTGGATTTATCAAGTCCTTAAGTAATAAACTTTAATAATAAAAATTAGTTTTTCTCTCTCTTCTATTGATTATTTATTTATACATTTTATTTTTCACACAGTATTTTGGACAACATCCTCCATATTCCAATCAGCGTATTTCGTTTTTAGAATTAGTGAGGTTTATTAAAGTCCCCCAATGAGGGATAGGATAGTATGGTTGAATTTTTTAAAGGAGAAACCAACAGATATTTTAAATTTTTATGAAACATACTTTGGAAAAACTTGAAAAAAAATTTGGCGGATGCAAGTAAACGTAAATGAAAATCCTTAAAAATTGTTTTGGGGTTTTCAAAATAAATTATTTTTACGGATTTTTGAAATCCTAAAGGGAGTTAATTAAAATAAATTTTCTTTTTCACAAAAATTTTATTTTTTTTCAATGGAAAAATGAGTAATTTTAAACATTCATTTTCCCTTTTGTTCAATTGGAATGTAGATGATTTCAAAATTCTGCTCAGTAGCAATACTTTGCAACAATTTTGGACAATCAAGTTGTGGATCCAAATAATTCAAAAAAGGGAAGAGCTAGGGGTGTTTTCAGATTTTTAAATTTCAAAAATTTTTTGAATAAGTTTTTTGCAAATTTGACTGGCCATTGGTCGGGTCTTCTCGATCATAAATTTTCAGATCTTCAAATTTCTGAAAGAGATGTATAAGCAGAAATTACAATGAAAACCTCCCTCCTGTTTTGAAATAAAATTGAACAATGAAATTACACAAACAAGAAAATGAAAAACATTTAAACCACTTCGGGACACTAAATATATATTAGTTTTATAGTTTTGAATAAATTCTACTTAATCCACAAACAAATTTAGGAATTTAAATTCAAACATTATAGAAAAAAAAACAATAACTTAAAAAGTCAAAATTGTTTAAAATGCATTAATATTAGTGAAAGATATATTTATTTCCGAAAAAAAACTAAAAAAAAACAGCCTTTTGTGTAAAAGAAATACAAGTTTAAATTTGGGGGAAACCCATATAGTTTAAGAAAGAAATGCTGAGTTACATAAGTTAACATTGGTTTAATGAAAAAATTCTAAATCAGGGAAAAATAATTATGTTTTTTTTTTCAAAGGGATACTTTTTATAAGAATAAATGATTATGTGTATAGCTATGTTATAAACAAAAGGTTTGTTGAGTCAAATTTGTCTGAACAAGATTTGCAAATGATTTTAATGAAAGGCAGAAATGTAAATTTAAAAAAAAATACAATTTATGTTAATTTTAATACACAAACAGTAACAAAAATAAATCCTGCAATGTTTACAACAAAAGTTACTTTAATTCACAAACTACAAATTTTCATTTTAAAAGATAATTTTACTAAGAAAAACCCTATTTTTCCCGAAAAAAAATAAACAATGAAATATGGATTTGGGGAAATTTTTAAGTTCAGTGGTCAAATGGTAGGATCACACACCATGCCACAGGCGGATCCCTTTTCATCCCTTTAATGGATCAATAAATCCTACATGGAGTGGATCCTACATGTCACTTCATTTTTAATATTTGCAGTAAAATATTAAATCAGGATTTTTCAACCAAGCCCCAATGCAGTTTCTGTAATATATTTCAATTTTAATTAATGATTCTATTTTTGGGGAGATCCCAATTTTAATTTTTTATGGTTTTTCTCCAAAAACCCCAAGAATATAGATTAAACAAAAAAATTTTAAAAAATGGAATATACCATATTTTTTCCAAAATAAATTTTAATTGAAAACTAAGCTCTAGCATAATTTTTTAGGATGCTTGTAATGTAATCTTTACATCCAAAACAAGCTATTATAAAAATTGTCGTTCAAACAGATGCCTGACATTGCCAAATGACCAAAACTCAGAAACAACACATGGGCACATTGGATAACTAATAGATATGGCAATGGCTAATTCAAATCTTTCTTATTTAGCATATTGTGTGTAGCAATGTTCTTACTTGATAGAATAATACATAAAGTGAAAGGGAATTAATTACATATTGTTCCTCACATCAGATGTTTCAAAAAAGTAATTTCATTGAAATAAAAGAAAAATATTGGGGAAGATTTAACTGAGATTCTGTTGAGTACAAAACACGATATTGTGGAAAATTTCAATTATAAGAATCTTACAGGATTTCTACAAAGAAAGCTAGATCTTCAAACAATCCAAAAATGGCAATCAGAGTAACATAACCTTACTTAACACAGGAATAGAAAAAGGCTCAGAAGTTAAGTGGAAATCAGGTTCTATAAAACTAAACTCAGTGTAAAAACCCCTGGGCAAAAACCACTGCCCATTATTTTTATGATTTTTGGGACTGAGGGTATGGGATGTTCTAGTCGGTAGTCAGTCCACCAAAAAGGATGAAAGGGGGGTGGGTTTAGCAACCACTAATTCCTTTGATGGAAAACATCTATCAATGGATTATTGATAGATGAGATATGTGTTGTACGCATTGCTGATATTTAAGCATTAGCCCTCATAGTGACACTAAAGTTTCATTTATTACCAAAATTAGAAGCATTACAGCACTGGAGAGTTTTCTTCAGCACTGTGACATGTTTTTAAAAAAAAATGTAGTTGTATTTTAATAAGAGTAAGTATTTATGCAGGAATAGGAAAAAAAAAAATTCTACAAGAATAAAATTAATAGTTGTATAAGAAAAATAAGACATCCACTGAGAATAAGTTCTAATGCATCTCCAGAATCTCAAAAATTAATAAAAACTAGGTCTTACTTTCAGGAAGATGTCAAATGTAACTTTATAAGTTTATTTCTACTTATATTTGACTATTTATAAAAAATAAAAAGGCAATTATTTCAGCATTACATATCATGTGTTGATTTGTATAAGATTGAGCTGTATTTGTATAAAATTTTATTTTACAAATGCCATATACTACAAATAAAAATTATGCCATGTGCACATGCTCTCCAATATTTTTTAACACAACCAAAACCATTTAGTGCAGGGCACAGGTCTAAATGTTCAGTGGTCATAGGCTGACCAGAATCATAGAGACAGCTGTCAAGTGAGTCGGCAATACCAATTCAGTGGAGATAAGACTTGTCAACAGTCTAAAACAAGCCACAGCAGCTTTTCTAGGAGCTTCAGAAACCCAGAATGGCTTCTCAGTCAAAAATGCCCAGCTCTTGGCCTTCAAAATCTCTGCTGCTTTTAGTTAAAAATTATATTTGAAGATCATATAGTAAAAAGTTTCGAAGAATGAAAAGTCGAAATTCGTATGGGTCTTTGGGTCACAGAGGGGCCCCTTTCTTTGCAATAATCAGCATGTTCATTCACAGCGATCTCATAAGAACTTTCTTTATGAATGAAATACTGAATACAGTTCCCAAATAAGTAGTTTTGTTTCAATAAACACAGATTTAAAAATGGGATCTCACTTTATTTTACAGAAGATGCTTAGATAAGATGCTTTCAAAATTTTTCATTCCTCATAAAATGTTAAATAAAATGCATATAAGAATTAAAATTATTTACTTTAAAATAATCAAAATATAACTGAAAGTTACTTGAAAATCGATATATCTGGATTGATAAGTTGTTTTCAGCTATAAATAAGAGGGAAAATATGAAGCAGTTTCACAATAAAATAAAAAGACCATAGTTATGTAAAAACCTTTTATTTCACACTTGCCTGGACATGAATTAATTTTCATTTAAAAAAACATGGAGTATAGATTGCTAATAGTAATTACATTTAGAAAAACTAGAATGACTAGACATAAAAATTTGACCCAATACCATATAACAAAAACTTCATTCAACTAGTTAACTATTCATTTTGAATGAAATATATTCTTAAAGAAAAAAATCTGGATTTTAAATGAAAAATAAACAAAAATATCGAAAATTTTATTTCACCTTAAAAAATTTAGTCAAGAAAAAAGATGCTTCTTAAAAAGTAACATTTAATCACAAATGTCCAAAAAAAATTGTTTAGTAAAAATCACTTCCTTTTTATCACAGTTACTCTTTATATACATTTTTTTAAATCTACAATAAAAATCCAATTGTGGTACACTCAGAATTACAGCTATATAATCATTAGAGAAAAATATTCCTAAAGTTAAACACTCATGTAAGTTTTAGAATGAAAGAAAGTTATTTTAGGAGAAGGCAGACTAGAAATAACAGCTAAAATAATATTTTTGGTTCTTACAAATTTCTATGGCCAGGGTAAAATTTAGTATATTAAATAAAATAAAAAAATTTTAAATTTTTTATTTATTATTTTTAAATATGAGGCTTTGAAAACAATATTTCAATAATTCTTCAAATAAATGTATAACTTACGTAAAAATAAACTTAAAATTATTTGAAGATAAAACAAAAATGTTTTCATTAGGGATACACAGTTTTAGTTGACATTTAAAAGTCCTTTTCTTAGTATGGTTAACACAAAATTATACTTTCTTTCATTTTACACAGCATAATTATCAATGATATTTGATACAAACAACTTTACAAATAAGTACTTAAATTTAAATAATTCTTTATCATGTTACTGTATCTTATTCGTTGCATATAAAGCAGTACATTTGGATATATATATATAATACAATGTAATTTAAAGTAAATGAACTCTAGAAGGTAACAAATCATTAACAGCATAACATCCAAAAGAGTACAACTTTATACGCTAAAATTACTTATTACAATCTGACCCCATTAATTTAAGATAGTCCATTGTTAATAAGCTATGGATTAGGTGAACAGAAAGTTATAGTATAATGTTAATTGAGTGATGTCATAAGTTTCAGCATTGAAATGATTTTTTTATACAAGTTCAGTTTGTCACCAAAGAAAAATAAATAGTGTATTTATTCGAATCTAAGCCGTTATAGATTCCAATCTGCACCCCAAATTCTCAACCCATTTTTGTGAAAAAAAAATAGCATAAAATGGTTTATCAATATCCAATATTTACAAAATTTTAAAATACATGCATGAACCTGTAATTGCTCTGTTAGTATCATGTTCAATATTTACAAAATTAAAAATGGGAACTAATATGTGAATAATTTATTTCACCAAAATTAAAAGCTTTTAAAATAAATACATGAACCTGAAATTGTCCTAACCATCAGTATTGTGTTCAATTTCCCTCCTCCAGCAACTTTTCCTGCCATTGATTCTAAGCTGTGTCCAATTTTCAAAAGCACATTAACATTGGGAAAGTGCATCTTAGATTCAAATAAACATGGTAATACTTTGAATATTTTTAAAAAACTGAGTTTGTGTAATCAAGATCGTCCCCTTATGGGCCAGACCCCTGCCTATCCTTAATCAGATCTTATTTGAACGTTTGTTAATTCGATATCTCCCTGTTCCTCAAAATGAATTCGAAATAGATCTTTCACTTACGAGAGCCTTAGAGTGAGAGATTGTTTTGGTACATCATTGCCTGACAAAGTTTTGCCTTGAACATCTTCATATCTTGCTATTAGATTAATACAAAATGATTGAATGTACAGTTGGTCTAACTCTGTGGTCTTCAAACTGTGTTCCCCGAGGCATACCCAGGGGTTCCATTAGTTACAATAAAAAAATTGAAAAGAAAATTATAAATGTATATGCAAAATGGATTCATGTTCTCTATGAAGTTTGTATCCCCACTAAAATTTAAAGCTCATCCCTGTCGTTAAGAAGATGAAAATTTTATTTCTTGGTAATAACTTTATATTTTGCAATACTTTTTAAACTTTTATTATAATATAATAAAGAATATTATAAAATGTTTTATTTCTATATATTACCAACTAAATTGTAAATATTTTATTGTTTACTATCCCGGGTTCCATGAGATAATTGGATACTTGCTAGTACAATGTCCTGCAAAACTATATAGTTTTCCAATGGAAAATGCACCTTTTGACATTTGTTGAAAAAACACCCACAATAAAGGAGAGGGAACAACTTATTGACCTATTAACAGAGTCAATGTCAAAACTCTAAATTTCAGTAAGAACAGCTCCTAAATCTTATGTTGCAATTTCATGCAAAATACATAATATTTCTCTAAACGCTATTCAGAACAATATGTACAAGCAAAAAATATTTCTCAAGTGGCTACAAAAACAAAGTATAGAATAAAATTAAGCTCAGAATATGTAATGTGATTGCAGTTAATCTCAATAGGCCTAGTAGTCAATAGTTTGTGAAGAAATCAAGCACATAATCCCAGTTACTAAAAATAATGCATGGGTGGGTAACACTTGTGAATCAGATTACTATTATTAATGAGTAAATTATATTAAAAAAAATAGATTAGAATTCTTTAATAATAGATGTAACACTTTTTTTAATTGCCTTTTCAAAAAGTACCTATAAGATGTTGTTCTGCTTTAAATATTATTTTAAGATATATTCTTCTAAGAGTGTGTGTGTGGAATAAGGTTCCACAAAAATACTTTTTTTTTTTCTAAAGGTTCTACAGAAACACTTTCTAATTCTAGGAGTTCTGTAAGTTGAAAAAGTTTGAAGACCACTGATCTAACTGATCATATCTTGAGAAAAATGTTTAAAAAAAAAAATTAAAAAAAAAAAAAAAAATCAAACCTGAAACATTTTACTTTGCTAAAAATGACAATTACTATATATATATATAATAAGAAGACTGTCTTAATAGAAGCTCTTAGCAAAAAGTCCAGAGGTCATTAAGACAAAAGATAAGTCTAAATGTCTCTTAAAATGAAAAATATGAATTTGACATAAAGAGGATACATATCGTAGGAATAATATTGTAACAAATTAAGGCAATCATGATAAAACCATGTGCTAACAGGGCCTGACCATAACTTGAACTGTAATGACATACACACAACATGAATTTTTAACACCATCCAACTACATTATTAAAATTATCTCCTTAAATTAGATTAAATCTAATACCAATTTTTCATTCTATAATTGAACTATCGATGAATATTTGTATCAAAATGTAATGGAAATTTGTATATCATTACCATTCACAAAAATATAAAATGTGAAAGTAAGCAATTGAAGAGACAATTACAATGATCAAAATAAATGTAAACTATATAAATTTGAAGGAATAATCCATGCTATAAACTGATTCATCTCAGCGCGAGAAAAAATAATTAAACATTACAGAACATCTTATTTGATTATTATAGGAAGTGTACTGATGCATGCAAGATACATTTATTTATATTATTTAAGGTAAAAATTTTTACTTGGGAGACAAGAAACAGTATTTGAAAAATATTTTATCGATTTGAAAATGTAATTGGAAAGAAAGAAATGTAATAGAAAAATAAATTATGAAACATTGGAACTAAATATGACATAAAAAAATATCTTATATGAAAAGAAAGAAAGGAGAAAACACTGCAATCAATATAATCTTACAATAATCAAAAAATAATTCTTTAAAAATCTATAGATAATATAAAACAAAAAATATACCAACATTTTTCATTTAATTCCAGATAATACAAAGTTTATCATATATATATTTTTTAAAATCCTACTTAAACAGAAAACATTTCTAGCAGAAAATATGGAACTAGATAAAATTCATCTTCAATTAAATTTGGCATTACAAGATGCATATAAATTTGATGAAATTTAATCTTACTTTTATGTATACATATATACACAGTATCTGAAAATCGTTTAAAATCCATAAAGTAAACTAAAAAAAATGAACTGCTTGTTAAAACAAATTTGCTACTTCATTTTGTTACATTTTTAAGTATTTTAGATGCACAAATCTTTATTCTTCAAAAACTTACAATTATTAATAATAAAAACACAAAATATAAAATGGCAACCATAGAATAAATTTTCTCTTCTATATATTTCCTAAATAATTTTTGAACAGTTTTAGTAATTAACACTAAAAAAATTTAGGAAGAGAAAAGCAAAATAAGTAAAAAAGATTTTTTTTTAATAAGTACATATACTATTAAAAAAGTACAATGACAACAAATCTAAAATAATAAATTTAAAAAAGGCTGCCTAAAAAATTCAAACAAAGAACATATATAAAAAACTTTATGCAACAATACATGTTATGAAATCTGTGATGAGATCTACTCAAAGATAAAAAAATATATTTAAAGTAATTTGTATTACATTTAACTAATAAATACTAAATGAGTATTAAATAAAATTTTTGCCATTATTTAATTGGCATTAACCGATACTTA
The DNA here is from genome assembly GCA_019973955.1 of Trichonephila inaurata madagascariensis. Lineage (NCBI taxonomy): Eukaryota > Metazoa > Arthropoda > Arachnida > Araneae > Nephilidae > Trichonephila > Trichonephila inaurata. Next base: position 14,364 of record BMAV01015980.1, on the reverse strand, counting down.
CTAAAAGGAATTTTAAAAAAAATATTGTAATATTTTACTTCTTTTATAGCAATAAATTAATAAACAAAAAAAAACAAAAAAAATTAAAAACACACATGCAAATAATTTAAGCTGAGAAGTTCCCCAACAATTACTACAGCATTAAATCCTAAAATTTTAGAATTGCTCTAGTCTAATAAAATATATATATTACATTCTAATGTTTATGCAACACTGTCAAGCTATGAGGATGAGATGATAAGGCCACATATACAAAAATAACCAATTTGAGCTGCAAAATCAAAGATGGAAATAAATGATTAAAACATAACTTGCTTTTCACAAACAGCAAATTATAATATTAAAGTTCCTTATCAGCATGGATTTCAAATGATTCGACATTTACAATTTTCTCTTCCTTTAATTTGGCATATTCAGTTGAATCAGTAGCTTTAGAGTTCATTTTCATAAGTGTGTCATCATTTAATGACGCATTTTGTGCATCAACGATTAACTCATCTTCATCTGATTCTCTATCATGTGATGCAGATGATATATTTAAAATTTTCTCTTCTTTTAATTCAGCGTATTCGGAAGAATCAGCAGCTTTATAACTCATTTTCATGTGTGTATCATCTTTTAATGAAACATTTTGTGGATCAATAATTAATTCATCTTCATCTGATTCTCTATCGTATAAAGTAGATGATCTATATGAAGCATCATCCTCTGGCTTCTTAGATCCCTAAAGATGAATGAAGTTTAACATTAATGATAAATTTAATAATTAAGATTTAAAAATAAAAGAAATACTTTTTGGAAAATATATGTAAAGCAAACATAAGCTGCTTCGTAAAGGAAAAGCAAGCGACAAAAAATTATTTAAAACAAAGACCAATAAGCTCTTCCTACTCACTTTATCACAATCTTGTATGTGATATACAATTTAATCATTAACAGTGAGAAACTCATATTAAGCAGAGGAGGATGCATCAAAGTAACAAAAAGTTGAAAGGGAACAGTTGAGAAATATAGTCTGACCCTGTAAACATGGGCCCTATATTTACCAAAAAGGGTTAAATCAGAAATTTTCCAACTTTTTGTCAACCCCTGCCATGTTTTTTGGTTTGGCATAGACCTCTGCGGTTCAGTCCTACGAGAGCCCTCACCCTTGGCGTGAATTATTTTGGGTTGGCGATAATTGAGCCATCTTGGTAACCCTACTTTGATACACTAGGTATGGTAAATCTAACTATTTCTAGAAATTTCGTATTTTGTCGGCGGGCATTTTGAATTTTATTTTGGGGAATAAGGCTGGAATGGTTGCGTGTGTGAAGGAATATATATTGAAATTTTTTAAATTGTTGAATGTGAAAGGTTAGAAATAATTGATTGAATAGTGTATGAAGGAAGGATTGATTGCTTAGAGTTATGAATGCCCAAATTTAACGATGGGCATGATGTAACATGGTGGGATAATAAACGCTTTTAAAAGCACCAGCCACGCGTATGTTCACCATTACCTCAGAGAATAAAATGGCGGGGATCACCCCATCATTCACTTAGCATGAGACCTTCAAGACTTTTAAAATCTGTTATTACCCTCCACTTTTGAAAGATCAGCAGTAAGAAAGTAAGTGTCTGTTTTTATATTTTTTTATCTTAAATGCTTAATTTCTGTATTGTTTACATATATTTTCATTACGATCCACCTTATCTCTCTTACTACTTGCCACTTGTCGGTTTCATGGTATCCATCCGGGTTGGCTTTCTTTGTTGCCAGGGTGTCTCTCTAGGGTTTTACCGACCCCGCTTACCTTTAAAATTGAATTTTGCAAATTTATCTACTTAAATCGACTTTTTGACAGCTGGTATAAAGTCACTTTCTATAAAAGATTTAATTTTCTAACAGTAGTGAAGTATAGTGTTTAAAACTGTAGAAACACATGTTAGTTAATTAAAATAAAATTTAATTAATACATAAAACAACTGAGCAACAAATGCTTTTAATGGGAGGAATGAATCTTGTGCTTCGATAACAAATTTTCAACATTTGGCATCAAATTTATCCAGTCTAAGCCTAAATCTCCTCAGTCGTGTCCAGTCTTTTGAAGTTTGGCAATCGTGCAGAAACTCCTCCTCGTAAAGAAATGCATTTATCTTGCGACATTCTATAATTCGGGATAAATAACAGTTATATGTTTTTAAAGCCAAAATTACTGACATCAGTTTCTAAACTTTACTTTACTTTAAGATCCTTGTTGGTACCTATTCCGATCAGACCCTCTTGTAATATTGCATTTTTTTCAATGTGACCACACATATCAATTCATTGCTTTCTGTAGTATTACCATAGCCAAAGCATTTTCAGACCTAGTTTCAAAATCTGAATAGAGGGCATTTAATCATTGAACTTACAATGTCTTTTTCCTGGCTAACTATCTGTGACGAATTGAGAAACTGAGAAAATTTGCAACATCCAATATTACACTCCTTTAGCTTAATTCTGGCAAGAAACGCTATAATGATGGTCTTGGTTTTAATAAAATTCATCCTGTCCTTATTATCCGTTATTTATCCTTGTTACTGTAAATTAACCTCACAAATAAATCTGTTAAATAGGTAAAATTTGGTTTCCAGTTGATTGAATTTTTTTAGCCATTATCAACAACCTTCCTTTACACCTCAAGGATCCCCAAATTATTTTTTTGCTGACGTGGACCCCTTGCAGGTCATCTTAAACCCCAGGGGGGAGATTAAAAAGAACACTTTTAGAATGACTGGGTTAAATAAACCATGAGTCACAGTATGAATGTAAATTCAATAATTACATTAAGTTCCACATTGATGTGAATTTTTATGCTATTCCAGTTTGTGAAAAAGAGAAATCGAGTTTATAGTTTTATCAACCAATCCTCTCCAGATATTTTTTTTTTTCACTGGCATTTTGTTTCCTTTTATACTCTGGTATAGCAAATCGTATTTGCTGTGCTTTAATCAAAAACCCTTGAACTCAAAATAACTTAGTAGCAGCTGTTTGTTTCAGGGTCTTAGAATGCATGATTGGATAATGTTTTGGTGCACTTCTATTTTCAAGAAACGTTGATTCAGAAATATGAAGCAAAAATAGTGAAAAATAAAAAAAACAAACATCTGTTCTTAACAGGAAAACATGATGCCATTTAAGCATAAGATAATTATGAATTCTGTATAAAATTCAAAGTATTATGCATCACACACTGTCTAAGAGAGATATCACAAGATATTATTCATCATGTAATCGATGGTAAAACAGCATGATAAACACTCGTGGATTACCGAAGTTCGACTCAGGAAGCATGTTGCAATTAACTTATTTCCACAAATTAGTCCAAATTAGATGATTAATTTTGAGAATTAATAAACTGATAAAAGCAATGAGACAAAATTTAACAGGAGAAACATGTTGAAACTAAGAATTCTGCTGCTTACATTTCATTTATTCATAAACTTTTAAAATAATGATCTAACAATATTGACTAATAAAATATGCTATTATTGAACTGAACTCAGTGGTGCAACAGCCCATGAGGGCCAAGGCCTACTGTGCCCATCTCAGTTTACGTGACCTTTGGAGCTGGGGTGCATGTGCAGATGTTTCAGCCAAGTGGTTAGTCTGACATGAAACCCCCAGTGTTCAGTTCCCAAGCAAGCTTGGTACTTGTTTATTAATCCACTGAAGGGATGAAAGGCTGAGTTGACCTTGCCCAGCCTGGGATTTGAAGCCTGGACCAATGACGTGGAAGCTCGATACACTACCACTCAACCACTGGGCTTCAAATATGCTATTACTGAAAATAAATACCGTAAAATCCAGGCATATAATGCACACTTTTAACACTAAAAATAAGATTGAAATTTACAGGTCGTGTTATACTCTGGGTAAAAAAAAAAATAACCTAAAAAATTAAAAAAGAGATAAAAAAAAAAGAGATTTCTACTTATTTTGAAATACTGTTTATTTAAAAGAAACATTCTTAATGAACTTAAAAGTTGTAGTACTAAAAGTATACTATTTTTGCAAAGGCTTAGGAAAATACCTTGAATACCCTCTTGGGGATGTACAAAATATGTGTATTTATTGCAAAAGATACTTGCTTTAAAAGAATTAGAAATGATAAGATAAAATATATGTGGCAAATAATAATTTAAGATAAAATTCATTTATTAAAAAAGTACATTTTAACTATCTCGCATCTCATCCTCGCTCGCAGAACTAAGTCATCTAAAATTCTTAAAAATCACAAACATATCTTTCAAAGGGATATATTAGGTATTTAATGATTTTTAAGATATGTAAAGCAGAACAAATATATAAAAAAAACAAAGATCACAACACTATGTTAAGTGATTTTACTTAAAGATTTAAAACCAAGGCAGATATCGCACAACATAATTATTGCATAGTGAATTTCTATTAAGGGAAGATGCAAAGTATAACAAAATGAGAAGCACAAAATATTAAAAGAGGCAAATACTATAGAAGTTAAGCAGATTTGCTTTGAAAAGGATGAAAAAGTTCAACACATCACTAGAGCTAAAAATATAATAAAAACAGATTCTGAATTTTCAGTGGAATTCTTATAAATTGAATAAATTTATAAGCAATTGTCTTTAAAAATTAATGAAGTTAACACAAAAGGATTGAACATAAACTTACTTTCACAGCCTCTTCCTCATCATCAGTTACAATATTTAATGCTTTTAATCGAATTAACATATTATCAGCAGCTTGTCGTTTTGCAAGCCGTTTGCTTTTTCCTTCACCTAAAATGCAATTTAACTTATAAGAAAAATTTAAATTTTATGGTCTTCCATAAAAATATTAAAAAGTATAATATATGTATTGAAAGATAGATAACAGATATTTTGAAAGTTAACACAGATACATTAAAGTATGTATTTGGCATATCATTAAAATAATATCTACTTTAATGAATAAAAATGTGTAGAAAAGTCAGCAAAAGAAAAAATATTTTATTACATTTGATAATTCTATTGGTTAGATTGGTTTTAATTCCATAAATTAGTTCATGTTCCTTAATAATAATAGATTTAAAATTCATTAAAAATAAAAATGTTTCTAATAAAATTTAAGTGTACCTATTGCGTTTAGAAATTGACCAGGTGCCTTAACATTACGATTTTGCAAAAATACCAAAATTACTTTTTCTATATTGTAAAGAAATTTTAAATGAGTATTATTTTTATCACATTTAAATGAAAACTGAAAACACAAAAAATTAAAAACTGTGTGAGTGATAACAAGAAAAAAACAAATAATATAAACATAAAATTATTTTTCATAAAATGCAGACTTGATATCTTAAATATGTCATGAAATTTTACTAAAACAACTTACATTGTAAATTTAAGAATATAAAACCAATCTAAACAAATTATAACAATTTAATCATTCTTAATGTACTGGAACAGAATCAAATCTGAAGCCTAAATTATTTCTAAATAGAAGAAGTCACAATACTCCAACTTTAAATGTAGCTACTACATTAAAAAAGAATGAAGTGTGATAAGTAACGTTCCATATTAAATTGTGGGTTAATGTCCCATTTTCACCCTAAAGACTGTTACATATTACATAAATAGAACAATGTTACAATCCAAATGAAATGAATCCCTCGCATGGCAAAATGCAGTAATTACAACAAAAACAAAAGCATGGTATTTGAACTGGGGTAATATTTATACCCTAAAGGAGGTTCAAAAAATTATGAACATAATTTATAATCACTTGAATAGCTTCCACACCAATGTTAATCAAACTACAATCATTATCTCTATTTAACAAAGCCATGTATTGAAAAAGTTTATTAGGGGAAATTCATTAAATCTAAATTCTTTTTTTTAATAGGGTAATACCTTTTGATTTACAAAACCGGGAGTAAAAGTTTTTAAAAATCTCATTGATTGTTTTTTGGGGGGGAAAAACATTGAAATTGGTTGTGTGATTAAAAAATTGTCAATTTTCCCAGGCAAAAATTTAGGGGGCAGGGGGCGTAAAGAACTGCTGGATTCCCACAATCGGGAGCGACTATTGATGAGCCTAAAATATGAGCAAGATCAAGACACTAAAAACTTGATTTTTTTGACCCAGTTAATCAGAATATCAATGGCAGGGGGAATTAGACAAAGACCTCAGTTTAATTGAAAAGGGTTGCAAATTTTTTAAAAACCCAGATTCTAAAAAAAAGCATTTTTTTTCAACAAACAGGGAAAAAAAAAATTATTAGCATTTCGAGGAATTTTGCAGGAGGAAAAAAGAAATCTTTGAGATGGAGATTTTTTGAATTTTTGACATAAAAAGACTTCAATTAAAAAAATTTTGCCTTGTGTTATCTAAGGTTTTCATTAAAAGTTTACTTCCTAAATTATTTTTTTTTCATCTTTGCCCAAACAAAAAAATAATTTATATAATTTATACAAAATTATACCCTGTGTGTGATTTTTACGGATCACCAGTTCCATTTTTGCATATGAGTTCTTACTGTTTTTTTATTCTTGGTTCCAGGAAAAGCTATAAAATAGAGATTCAAAAAATGGAGGTTTAACTGTAATTCAAAAGTTAAATAACGAAAGTTATAAAAGTAATTTATCCAAATATTTTATAAAATAGATGCTATATTCCAAATAAAATAATAATCATATGTAACAAAATTTTTTCTTTGAAACATCTGTTTAACAGAATAAAAATTTTTTTTTTCACACTGAAAAATTTTAATTTCATGCAATAGATGTACTTTGGAAAAGGTCTATATTTTACCTATTTTTTTTTAAAAATAGTTTTCATAAAATAGTGTATTTTTGGAAAATATACCTTTATCCAGTTTTTTTTAAATATTTGGTATCTCAAAAGAAACAGGCTAAAGTTATCGGGATAAAAAAGTTCAGCCATTTGCATGAAACGTTTAATATAAAATTAAAATTTTTTTAAAGTCAATGTAACCAACCCGGTCGGAAATTACAACCATGCACATGATTGAAAAGACTTTCTCATGAGGAAGCCCCAGCCTTCTCAGAGTATGGTGGCTGCCATCTCTTTTTTTCCATGCAAAGTTCTTTAATGCTCCTAAGGTTTTTTTGATGAAGTCTCATAAACGGGAGGAGCAGTAGGTTCTAAAAATCAAGATAAAATATAATAAGTAATTCCCAATTTTTTATATAAGAATTATAACATGTATAATAAAGAGAAGAAAACATCTGCATATCAAATTTAAAAATTTTTTTGAAAAATAAAACATATTTAATGAACAACATCACTTTTACAAAATTAATTTTTTCCCTTTAAATATAGCAATGCCCTTTAACCTCTTAACTGCCACTGGGTTTTTATATGACTTGCTCAACGGTGCATTAATCTTCTGGTATTTATGTGTTTTTCCAAAATACAACCTTTTCTTTCCACTGTTCTCAGTAAAAATATTCAAAGGTTTTGGAATGCAATAAAATTAGCTTGATAATGTTTGTGAAAAATTTATTAATTTTAAAGTAAAAAATTTCTTAAATTATATTTTTTTTCCCCCAAATACACCACATTGAGCCCTATGTAAAAACAGTGGCACTAGAAAGCAAATCATGTAACTTTTTTAAAAAGAGTTAGGGGGTTAAAAATCTCTTACATATTTTAACATGGGGGAAAAATTTATTTTATTTCTTTTCATAATTTGCAATGAAGGAAAAAAAAGAGATTTATAACGTATTTAATAAATATATGGGTTATTGAGTCTTATCGATATTAAGATATAAAAAAAATTTCAACTCATACAAGATAATCATTTGACCATTCTTATATTTTAAAAAGAAAAATAATTGTAGCATCACATTAGCCTTTTTGTAAATTAAGATTTATACTTTAATATTTATGAAAAAATTTATTCTTTATATCTGGAAAAAATTCCCATATCCGTATAGTGGTTAGTGGATCTGACTGCTGTGCCCAGGGGTTTGGGGTTTTAATCCTTTAAAAAAGGGATGGGTGTTTGTAAATGTTTTTTGCCTTTGCAGCATTGGGGTACCTAAACAGCTGTCGGCCACAAGTCCTCTTGTGAGGTTGGTGGGAAAGGGGGGGGGGGGCCCCACACCTCCAGGGTGCTCTCCCCCAAAATTGGGGTGGAAATTTAAAAACAAAAACCGCCATGTATGTGCCCAAAATATTAAGACAGGCATACATAATCAGCAATGAATTCCCTTTTCAACTGACTCCCAGAAGGTGGCATTAACAACAACATTCTTAAAAAAAGATAGAAAAGCCTAAGATATTTATTTTTTTAAAGGGATAATTTTTTATTACTTTTTAAAAATTGCTTCCTAATAACCAATATTCTAGATTATTTTTAAGACACAAATTAAGCTTTTATTCCTTTAAAATATGGGAAAAAAGACCCAATTGAAATTTTTCTTAGCTTATAAATTTTTAAATAAAACTTTTGTATAAAATGAAAGCAAAATGATTTAAGGATGTTGCATTAGAAAAAATTGTCCCAAAAAATAACTGCATAGATCTTTTAAAAAAAAAGCAAAAAAAAATTTCCAAAATTAAATTATTGTGGGTATTTAGGTTTCATTCAAAGCTCATATATCAAAAACGGGGGTACTAGACGAGTAAAAGTTTATAAGCCAATCTCTCACTATGTACAGCTTTAAAACTAATGTGCTTAAATTTTTTAAAATAAATGTCTACCTTTATAAATGATAAAGGAAAAATCAAGATGTATTTTAAAATTTCAGCATTCACCAGGGGCCCATCAGACATAAATCCTTTAAACCCTCCTTCTTCAGTAAGTAGGCTTCAAGGGCGCTTTTGCAGCAGCATGTTTGGCTTTTTTTGGCCTGTTGCAGTTGCAAAAACTTCATTCACTTAACCTATACATAAAAAAGTGGGATGTACTGCCCCCCCCCACTGACATAAGCGATAATCGGGTTGATATTTGGGGCCCCAATTCTTGGAGGAGGCTGATGGGGGTTTTCTGAGCTGCATTTGACATGGCTCACCTAAAATAAGTATAAAATAATATGAAAAAAATCTAAACAAATATTTAAAAATAGAATACAGTCAAAATAAAGATGTATTTAGAAAAACTTGACAAAGTTAATTTATTTTACCAATATTAAAAACTTTCAAATTCAAACATGAACCTCTATTTACTCTAACCATCAGTTTCATGTTTTGAAAATGATTCCGTGCTAATTTGATATCGGGGTAGTAGCCCAAGCTGTTGTTTATGTTCGCCAAGATGGGCTTATAATATTACAATATGGTTACCTTAATATTTTCATCGCCTGTCGATGGTTGCCATGGGGATAACTGATATTAGAAATAACTTTTATTCGTTTTTTCCGCTATAACCCTTTAATTTCAGACATATCTTTAAAAACTTAACCATTTTCAGTTTAATTTTTCTATTTGGCGCTTCTGTTTAATTATGGCTACTTTCTAATATGGATATTTCTAAAATGAGTGAGTTCTAGAATATTTTTTCTTAAAAGAATAAGTGTTGTGCTTTTAATTATCGCTATAAATAATTATTTCGTTTAAAAATGTTTTTTTACGCCTTTGTTCGGATGAAATTGCGTTGAAGGAACTTACAGTGCAAGTCTCATATTGCACGCTTTCACTCTTTGTAATTGATATTTCTAAATTACTTTTAACATACATTATGTAATTATTTTATTCATAATGAATAAAATGCAATTATTACTATGTGTAATAATCATATAATATTCGTTACTTATAATTGTTTCTTTTGTATTATTTTAAATATTACTACATACTTTTGTTATTTATTTATAATTAATATTGTTATTTATTTATAATTATTATTATTTAATTATAATTATTATCTTATTCATTTATAACTATTTTTCTTGTTTATTTCAGCTATTCTTGTTGTTTATTTATAGCTATTCTTGTTTATTTATTTATAGTTCTGTATTACGAGTTCTCTTTATGCATAAGTATTATTTTTTACAATTCGCGATTATTCTTTTAATATTACTATTTAATTATATTATGATTATTGTTTCTAATAACCATTATATAATCAGTACTATATGAATATTACATAAAATTCTATAAAATAATATTAGCTTATTATATCTGCTTATAATACTATTATTAGTACATGTTACTTTTATTACATATTATCATTATTTATTGATTGATCTAGGTTATTCTCAATCTCTTTCCCTATTTTCCTTTATTTGAAATACATTTAAAAGTATTTCAAAACATTTCTTTAACATTGTGTATCATTAAACTACCTAGGCGCCATATTGGATTTCAGTCCAGAGCAAGAAGCGCTGCTTGGCGTGATCCATATCATGTCAAGCAGCACTGCTATACCCCGTTATCAAATTAGTTCCAATGATTCATCACTCCTGTTGTCAAACCTGACTTCGGAATTGGTGCCCGCATTGTCTTCCATGCCATGCAAAATTTTCTTTAAAGAATTATTAAAGAATGCTGAACATTTACAAGCAAAAATTATATCCTTTTATTTTCAGTATCGATACACATTTGTTTCATCCGTGTCAAATTTTTAGTGGCTGCTGCTCTGTTTCTATTTTTTGCTGCATATAAAATTGACTCCCTTTTCATACTTGCGTTATAGTAAACTCGTCTTGATGCTATTACTGATATCTTTGATATTTAAGTGATTAAAGTAAAATGTATGCAATACAACTTCCTAAATACAAGCAGACAACGATGTTTAATATAGACTAAATCAGGGGTGGCCAACCTTTTTGTGAGCAGTGCCACTGACTGAAAAAAAAATTATGTGTGACACTTCTAACTTTCCCAAATATTTAAAAAAAAGGTGAAGAATTGTTTCTTATTAGCTTATTATGGGATTTTCACACACATAGCACATTTTTTAATGCAGGTTTATGTAGTGCAAATTCTAAAATAATATAATAGAAAAGACAAAAATACTACTTAGGTTCCATTTTTAATAAACTTTTTACAGGTTCAATCAGTTAATTTAGGCATAAAATAAAAATAAGTAATTTAAAACATTTCATTCTAAATAATTATTAAACCATCAGTACCTAATGTGGCTTTTAAAATTGTACTCCCCTCCCCCCTCTCAATCATGGATATCAGGATTAATTCTTGAAAATGCTAACAAAATTAAGTTGTTTTTTACGCATATCAGCTAGTTTTGAGAGATATTTTGTTTTAATGTTCATAAAAGAAAACATTTATTCACAAACATGTTATCCAAATTTTGAAGGGTTTTCTTTTTCTTTTTGTTCGAAACAACCACAATTCAATAAAACTGTCAAAATGTTTTTAATTATTATTACTTTTTTTTCAAATTTTTCGATAAGTCCTCATGTGCCACTATTACAACTCCGCCGTGCCACACTGTGGCATGCATGCTGCGGGTCGGCCACCCCTGGACTAAATACTGGAGATAAACTGCAGAATGGGATAAGTCATCAATGCAAGTGTACATAATGGACAGTTCCATTTATCCTTTTGAAAGGCGTGGAAACTCAATTTCACCCATCCAACAAATGTTTTGCCTTTGATTCTAAGCCCCACACGATTTTCAGTAGCATTTACACAGAAAAAATAGTGCGGTTTAGATTTGAGTAAATACGGTATATGAAATTAATTTTTTTCCGCGGTAACCCTATTAATTTCAGATGATTTTAATTCAATTTCTTTAAAAATTTAACCATTTTCAGTGTAATTGTTCTATTATTTCCATCTTCTGTGCTCTTTTCGAATATGGATATTTATAATATGAGTGAGTACTAGGATATATATTTTTTTAAAAGAATGAGTGTTTGTACTTTTAATTATCACTATAAATTGTTTATTTTTGCTTTATTTTATGTTTTAAAAATGCTTTTTTTAAACATTCCTTGTTCGAATATTCTAAAAACTGCAAGTTTTCAGTACTTTGTAATTGATATTCATTATTAATTTTAATATATATTATATAATTATATTATTAATAATGTAATATAAAAATGCAATTATTACAATATGTAATAATTATATAATATTCGTTCTTTTATAGTTGTTTTTTTATACATTTATAACTATTATAATGTTATTTATTTATAATTATTATGTAATAAAGAGTATTCTTATGCATTATTTTTATTTTATTACAATACCATGATTCTTCTTTTATAATTAGTTAAATTATATTATATGATTATTATACATAATAATTATTATTAAATCATACTATATGAATATTATATATAATTTAAATTATATTATAAGATTATTATTATATACTGAAAATATTATTAGTACATTAACTTTTTATTATGTTGTTATTCATTATTTATTGATTGATCTTGGTTATTCTCAATCTCTTTCAATATTCTTCTTATGAAATGTATTTCAAAACAATTTTTTAAAGTTATCTTCCTGACGATTTGACACCGGAAATCATGCATCTTACATTACTTTCCATTTCGATTTTAAACAGATGTCGCCATGTTGGATTCCATTCCAGTGACAACAACCGCTGATTAGCACCATGCCCCAGGATAACAAACTAGTTCCAAAGGTACTTAGTATTATCACATTATATGAAACTGAAGCCCATAGTTGCCAATTCAGTATGTACAACATGTAGGAAATCGGGGTTGCTAACTTGGCAAGTTATTAATAGAGTTGGCGATTGTTGCAATAAAAAGTAAGTACCCTTATAAATATAATACATTAAAAAATATGTATAGTTACTTTACAAAGAATAATATAATACTATACTAAAGTATTATTTTATTCTTTGGTATATTTTTCATTTAAGTGAACTTTTTTAGTAAATTGCTGTTGTTGTGTAAAATGTCATGAAATTTTTCACAAAAATTTCTTAAATTATATTTCACACATAAATTGACTTTCATAATCTCAACACTTAATTGGGATTTTTCCGATGTTCACACACTTTATTTACTGTAGAATAAATGTGTTTAGTCACAGCATTAGTTCCTGATAAGGACACATTTTAATTCACAATTTTTAGTGCATTATTGTATGAAACACGGTTTGTTTCAAAATGATGAAATATTTCAGACCATTTGTTCTCTAATGAGATTTTTGCTCATGCTCAACATTTAACTTTTACCTTATCAATACATTTAAAAAGATCATTTTCAGAAATATGACTATGGTAAATTCTGAGAATTTCAGGACGTCTGTGTGAGTGTGGTCGCTTTAGGCTAATCATATTTCCTCCCACATTCACAAATTATTCGCCAAAACCATTATCTCAAGAATTCCGCTTTCTTTCTTTTCTTTTTTTTTGCTAACCTTACCCTCAGATACAGCATTTTGACACAGTAGCTCATTAGTATAAAATGGCCAAGAGTTTATAATAAAGTGGCAGGTGTGTTAGAATCGCGGCAAATAAAAATCTAAGTGGTGATGCATATAACTCACAATATTTAACAGCAAGAATTTGACACATTAACACTAAAATGACAATGTTTAAGAAAAATACCACTTGCATTCAGCGCAATTCACATTAAACTTTTACTTGGAAGAAACAATGTTGCAAAATCTAAATTTACGTTACCGGCATATCAAAACATTACAACGAAAAAAAATTAAATACTACAAATCCTCTAAAATTAAGAATTTCACTAGCCAAGTCTGCATTTTGTAAGAAATAATTCAAAACAAGATATTATCAAATCAGTCAGCAAACAGCTGCTCAGCAAAAGTTTCAGTTTGTACAGACGCATTTAACAAAAATGACATACATCAGACACAACTAAGTTTTACAATTGGGGAAAATGAAAAAAGTAAATAATACCTTTGAGTTTAAGTGGGGAGAAAAAAAGTTTTTCAACTAATAAAAGATTTTTGCGATAAAACACTTACAAATTTCTTTGCTATCAATTCATGAATTTAATTTTCAGGTAGGAAAAATCCCCGTTTATAAGATAAAAGTTGAAGTTAATAACAGAAATTTATATCGCGCATGATTCACCACGCAACAGGAGCTTTACAGATATGAGGATCAAACATAGAAGACGAGGAGGATAGAATTCGGTACAATGTAATAGTAGTTGCCTTAATGGCAACAAAACGTTGCTACTAGACCAGAGATACTCAACCTGCGGCCCACCTGACCTTTTTAAGTGGTCCGGTCATGGCCCACTGCTCTGAGAAATTCATTTATTTATGAAAATTTGGAGGGGAAATTCTTTGTTAAAAAATCGGGAACTCTTCAGTGTTAGAGGCTTTAACCAGTTCAAAATACGCCAAGATCACCAAACAGAGCGAGTATCATTCAAATTTGGCTGTCGTCTATTAAATCTGGCTAAAATTTCACCATAACCACTTTCAGAAAA